>VZTM01023775.1:145618-161131 GCA_013400555.1 Jacana jacana | reverse complement strand
AAAAAAAAAAAAGAAAGAAAGGTAAATAAATAAAATCTAGCATTAGCATATTTGTTTTTCCCCTTCCTTCCTTTTCATTTAGGAGACAAATTTCAGATGCTCAAGCCAAAAGGGAAGGGGTGGCAGACAGTAATGGAGACTGAATTCCCTTTAACTGCAGTAATTAATGTTATGTCTCACTGGGGAGAGATTAAGAAAAAACAGTGAGGAAAGGAAAAAAAATAAAAATCAAGTATTATTTTGCTGTCAAAGATGCCCTTGAGCTGGGAAAGGGAGGTGTGAGGGGGGTCACAATCAGACAGTGCCCACAGCTTTTGTGGAGGCAGATGGCGGCCCCAGGGACATGTGGGTCAGACACCAGTGGCCTTTTTCCTGTTGCACTGGAAGCAGAACCACCCCAAACCAGAGAGCCACACATGGACGCAAAAAACATCACTGGAAGGAGGAGTAAAAACAGGATTTACATGCACCCCTAGAGGCCCCACGCAGAACCAGAGCAACCAGCCAAGTCATAAACATCTCCAGAAATCCAAAATAACATCCTTGTCAGAGGGACAGGGCTTGGAGATGTCTCACTGCCCAATAAAGCTTAGCCAGAGTACTCCCTAAGCACAGGATTAGTGAGATCCCCCAAGCAAACCTTCCCCGCCTTTCCATAACTCAGGCAGGGGACGAGGAGACAGGTAAAAGTGAGTGTTAGAGCCACTTAAAGGAGATGGAAGGAAGCACTTTCCCCTGTCTCCTCTTGTCCCCCATAGCGAGATGCTGGGCTGATGATGAACGGGGCACACCGAGCCTGCATTGCCAAGGCAGCTCTGGGCTGGGAAGGGGGGGGTGGGAAGAGGGGCTCAAACTCCTCCTGCCTAGCAGGAATTGTGTGTTTTATTCTATAGAGAAAACATGTAAGATGACAGGCTTTATGGTAGGAAGCTGAAGGAGAAGCTGGAAAGGATGTGCCAGGGATGTCCAGCCACATCTGGAAGCAGGAGGGATGCGCGCAGGGGAGTGGGTACCACAACGCCAGATCTCAAGGGCTGGGGAACCAGGAGAGCTCCAGGGATGGGGGCTCACTGGGATGCCATTTAGCTGGGGTCAGGGAGGGAGGTAATGACACAGGGAAGCAGCCTGAGCAGAGCTCAGGGACTCAGAGAAAATATTTCACCAAGAAACAAAAAGATTTTCTCCCAATCTTATTTTAGCTGCAGAATTCCATGTGGTCTTGAGGAGGCGAAACAAAGGAGAAAAAAAAAGTCCAAAAAAACAAACAAAACACACATTTATCTTCTGCAAGTAGCTCAAAACTTGACTCAGGTTCACTCAAAAAGTTAATGAATGATCAAAAAAAAAACAGATTAAAAAAAAAATTAAAAAAAAAACCAAGCAAAGTTTCAAGTCTGTGCTGCAATCCTGACCCAGGGAAGCAACATCCCTGGGCTTCAGCCTCTCTTCATCCTCCCCAGGAAAACAGAGAATTGGAAGGGACCTCTAGAGACCACCCAGTCCAACTCCCCTGCTAAAGCAGGGTTGTCCAGAGCACATAACTCAGGATGGCATCCAGGCGGGGCTTGAAGGTCTCCAGAGAAAGGGACTCCACACCCTCCCTGGGCAGCCTCTGCCAGGGCTCTGACACCCTCACCCCAAAGAAGTTTCTCCTCCTATTCCAATGGAACTTCCCCTGTTCCAGCTTGTGCCCGTTGCCCCTCGTCCTGTCACAAGGAACCACTGAGAAGAGTCCAGCTCCATCC
Organism: Jacana jacana; assembly: GCA_013400555.1. Lineage (NCBI taxonomy): Eukaryota > Metazoa > Chordata > Aves > Charadriiformes > Jacanidae > Jacana > Jacana jacana. The sequence continues at coordinate 159,386 of VZTM01023775.1, read as the reverse complement.
TCCTTCAACCCACCCTTTAGATCCTTGTGAGCATGAAGGTGGTCTCCCCTCAGCCTTCTCTTCTCCAGGTTAAAGAGTCCCAGCTCCCTCAGCCTTTTCTCATCAGGGAGATGCTCCAACCCCTCCATCATCTTAGTTGCCCTATACTGGGCTCTCTCCAGTAGTTCCCAATCTCTCTTGAACTGGGGAACCCAGAACTGGGTGCAGGATTCCTGTTGCGGCCTCACCAGTGCAGAGCAGAGGGGGAGATTGACCTGCCTCCACCTACTGGCCACTCCCCTAAGGGAGATACACATCCAGCCCATACCCTAGTCCTCGATCCACACCCTCACCTGGAACATCAGCTCTCATTGTGAAGAGTACCAGGAATTATAAAGAAAGCAGGATTATGGCTCGGCTCGTTCTGCCTCTCTCCTGCCTTCCCCTTGCTTGCAGGGGAGGCTCAGGGCACGGGTTAACCCTCACCACAAAGCAACGCATGTTCCCACACTATTAGCACCAGCGAGATGCCACAAAGCACTTCTTGGCTGGTTAACCCGAGGGCAAACCCATTCCTGCAGCGACATGCACAGCGATGCCTTCCCCTCCATGCTCCCTCCCTCCAGTGATGCTCCACCCCACCGGCATCACTGCTCCTGTGCCCCGAGGTACAGCACCTGAAGGCTCGAGGCAGGAATTTCTCAAAGAAACTTGTTTCTCTCTCCAAAGCATAAATCCATTACAGTTATCATATTTTCTTTTTTAAGAAACATTCATCTCAGCAAGATCTGAGGTCCAGGACTGAATCTCTCCCTGCTAAAGAAAAGTCACGTTTTGAGCAGCTCACCAGGCTCCTGAGTCAGTGTCACCCCACAACCACAGGCCACTTCTCTGTGCCACAGCTTTGCCCACAAACCAGCTCAAAATGATCTTTTCACGCCCCAGACTTGGGTTCTGCTGCCTTCATTCCTTGCTCTGTCTCTCACTCAGTGCTGCAGGCTCATTTTCTAAGTATACCACTTTTACCTTCCACCACCTCACCCCCTCCTAAAAACTTCATCACACTGACATTTTTAGCAGGACATAAAAGCATTCCCCATCCAGATCAGGAAGCTGCAGTCCCCAATTCCCTTCCCTGCTATCACACAGCATCTTATCTGGCCCAACAACCTTAACGCAAAGCCTCTGTCCGTGCTCACACACACACTCAGTGTCCAATCCAAAGCCCCATCAACAAGGGCTGAGACACTCAAAAAATCCCAGATTTAGGTTGCAAAAGCCACATAGCTGCTTTTTCAAATGGAAAAAACTAATAAAGGTTTTGTGCAGCCATCGTCTCTGCTTCTCCCTCCAAAACGAGGAACAGAAGGTGCGGAGATGACACACGGCTTCCGAGATATGAACAGATGCACCTTTTGCAGAGGGTTCTTGCAGTGGGATCCCCAATCCTACAAAAGAATTCAAAAGAATTTCTTTGGGCAAATATGTGACATGCTCACACGCAGGCTCCACAAACTTTACTTTTCTGTTACTGATGGGATAGTTTATCCTGATGAGAGTTAAGGGACAGCACATTTAGTGCAGTTTCATGGGTGGAACTCTAAAGCACAGGGGGATGATGGACCAGATCCAAGTGTGTAAGCAACCACCTCCTAATATATCAAAATAAGCATTTTTAAAAGGCAACAGAGCACATACCTCAGTTGTTAATAGAAGGTCACATAAACACCTGAGACAGAGACATTTAAAGCATTTGGATCATTATTTTACTTTTGCAAGAGAAGGATGTCGCGCTGCAGCCCATTACCCACTTGACAAGTAAAATTCCGTTTCAGAAACCTTGAGGAAGAAATGACCAAGCCCAGAATCTTGCCTTTGCACATGCTCAAACCCAAGACCAAGGAGAAATACTCTACCAACACACCTCATCAGTTGCCAGCAGAGGCAGGAGGAACTGCAGCCTTCCTTGTTACTCTCCCAATAGCTTCTTCTCTATAATCTTTTGTTGTATTTTATTCATTTTTTTCTTCAAAGTTCAGCCACTCTTTATTTTCCTGGCCCATTCAAACCCATCTCTCCCTCTCTGGAGACCCAACAAAGAAGGGACATGGGCATTTGCAAACCAGGCTCACTACCCTGCTCCATATCACCACCCTCTCACCACAACCTAGTTGCCAGCCACCATCCCCTTCCATCTGTCCTTCATCCCCTCTGATGCCCTTGGCAGCTTGGACTCACCATGACCGAGATATGAAGAATGTGCATCTGCTCCTCCACGATCTCTGAAGGCTCCTGGAGGCTGGGGGGGGTGGCCCGGGAGAGCTGCTCGGCGCTGCTCATGGAGACATGGAAGTAGAGGGTGCCGTTCTCCAGCCACTGCTGCTTCCAGTGCACCAGCGAAATGTCAGCCACAGTCCCTGACATCTCTGCAGGGACAAAACACGCAGCTGAGGAGCAGTTTCCTCCATGGTGCTAAAAGGCAGTATTGTTAGTAGTCCTGGAAATCAAAACTTTTGAGTCACACCCCCAGTACACGATCTGCAGGATGAGCTCGAGCATTGTTTTTTGGCCTCTACCCACTATTTCCCTCACCAACAAACAGGAACAGTTGTCTTCCTTAATAAAAAGCAAGGGGCTACAAAGTGCCTTGGGATTTTCGGGACTAGAAAGGCAACACCAGTAAATAACACATTGCACAAGGTGCCTTTAACCATCGTACAGTAAAAAGGCTGGAAGAAGCTTTTAGAGGGCTGCAGCCAAGCCCAGGGGGGATTGTGGCTAGGCACGGGGTAGAAGGAAGACACTTGGTGCTGAGGAAGCCCGAATGCAGACATCAGCACATACTCTGCCGGTGTTTACAACAGAAATCTTCTTCCAGGCACCAAGGTGGCACTAGAGCCATCCGTAGCAGGGACAGTCCCAGAACACACTAGCAAGCACCAAAAGAATCATGGAACCATAGAATGGTTTAGATCAGAAGGAACCTTAAAGACCATCCAGTTCCAACCCCCTGCCCTGGGCAGGGGCACCTCCCACCACACCAGGTTGCTCAAAGCTCCATCCAGCCTGGCCTTGAACCCCTCCAGGGATGGGGCAGCCACAGCTTCTCTCGGCAACCTGGGCCAGGGTCTCGCCACCCTCACAGCAAAGAGGTTCTTCCCCACATCTCATCTCAATCTCCCTAAAACTTTTCCAGTTTAAAACCCTTCCCCCTCGTCCTATGGCTCCCCTCCCTGATCGAGTCCAACCCCATCTCTCCCAAGGTATTGGAAGGCTGCTATAAGGTAGAAGAAGAGATAACCACTGTGTTTGATGCACATCTATTGACCTCGGGGTTGCAGGTCTGTTGGTCTTCCATTGCAGACTTCTGTTAGCTTTACATCCCAAATTACAGCGTTAAACGCCCTGGGAGCTGGGATTACAGCAACCCAGCACACAACATCCATGACAGCAGCTTCCCAGGATTTAGGGCATCACACCCAGCTAATTAGGGGCAGGGAAAACCCAGGCTCCATGCAATCAAAAAGCCATTCCCAAGTCTGCAGAGCCAGCACCAGCAGCAGCTCTGGGGCTCAGCTGCAGCTCCTGCCTTGGCCCAGCAGCAGGAGACACAGGCAGCAGCACTGACAGCTCCACAGCTGCCCGTCAAGCCTTAAAAAGCAGGCTCTGCAGAGAACTGATTTGGCAGTTTAGCAACCAAATCAAAACTGAAAAAAGAAAAAAAAAAAAAATAAAANAAAAAAAAAAAAAAAAAGAAATACTAGCGCAAAAAAATGAGCCAAAATATTTCTCCTTCCACCACCTCTCTCTCTCTGTTTGTTTTTCCATTTGCAATATAAGCAATGGGAAGCAAGTCAGGTCCTCTTAGTCACTGGGCCCACGGCTTCAGCAATCGCCTGCTTTGTGGGAGACCCAAATTCAATTCCCTCCTGTTCAGGAAGAGCAACCGGCTCTAACGGGCTGTGTCCTGCAATCTGTATGGCCTGTCTGCTCCAGAAAGGCTGACAGCATGAGCTCACGTTCCCCTGGCACCACGGTGAGAACGGTGACAAGGTCCTCCTCCACACCATGGATGAGAGGGTCAGCAGGGAGGACAGGGCTTGTTCCCCCACAGGAAAGGCAACCAGGGAACAGCGGTGGCATTTTGCATTTCATTTTCCTGAACCCAGTTGGGCAAAAGCACTTCCAGTTCCAGCTCCTGGTGGAGAAGAAGGAAGGAACAAGCCCAGCTGAGGCTGCCATGAGGAGTCACCCACACCTTTCAGGATGAGATGCTTCAAGGCTCTTGGCTGCTGGCCTGCAGCCATACAGGTTACAAGACCAGGCACTTCCACTTCTATAGAGCCACCTCCCAAGCCAGCATAAAGGAAAAAAAAAAAAAAAACAGAAACCCTCTTGATTATTCAGGACCATTTTTTCTTACCCCTGAAATCAATACATTTTCCAGCAGCAGGCTCCTGGCTTTCCACCATGGATTAAAAGGGAGCCAACCCCATCCTGCTCTGGTCCTGCAGGACCCCCTTGGCTGAGGGCAGGGACAAGGTTACCCCGTTACCTCCAGGCTCCCTGATTCAGCACCTCCCTAATTACACTACTGACACACCTGAGCCAGCTGCACTGTCACCTGCATCTAATCAGATGGCACTGCTCATTATCTCTGCCTCCCCAACACAGCCCCCGTCCTTACCCCCAATTTCCAGGCACATCTGAGCACTCAAAGGAGAAAAACCAAACAGCTCCTGACTGAGCATGGGATCCATCAAGAGCCCCCTGCTTGCACTTCGGAGGGGACGCCTGAACTCCCTGTCACATCTCTGTCACCACAATGAGATGGCTCCTAATAATCCCTTCCCTCCTTTGATATAAATAGCTGCTTGCTATTTGGAGCAAATCGGCAGCACGAAGTGTTGCTGCCGCTCTGTAACCTGGGAGCTGAGCCAGCCCCGTGGCTCCCACTGCAGGACAGCAGCCTGGGAACCCAATGAAATGAGAGTTTCATGCCTCTCGCACCCAGAGAGGTGAAAGCAGGAGTTTTCTTACAGTAGCAAAAGGAAGAACAAAACAAGAGGAACACAGGGGCTGCCTAATTGCAGCCACCTGCCAAGCAATACTTCAAAGGTCTGGGCTGAATGGCATCTCCTGGTCTTAATTAAAATTGCAACAAATGCTACTTTTTAGGACTAAAAGCAGTAACTGGGCTTTGGGATAGGTATGACAAGCTTTTCTACAAACAGGCCACAGGAGAGCACAGAAGCATCAAGAAACAGGTCTGCTCATGCAAAGTCATTGTAATTCTGTTCCGAGGGGCACTCACCCAGAGGAGAGAATGATTGACACTATTACACATTCATCACACACCTCCTTCCAGCAGCTCTTTCCAAAAGGCCTCAGGAAAGGAGATTATACCACCCAGACCCCAACACAGACCCGGTGTGGGTGCCACCAGGACCCCACTGTTACGGTTCCCAAAGGCTGCATCCCATTAGGGAAGCAGAGGAATTAAAAAAAAAAAAACAAAAAACAAAACGTTCCAGGGTCAATCTTTCTCCAACTTTTTTCCCTTGCACACGCATTTTTGCATGGGATGTCTAAAAGGATCACGGAAAGCACTTCTGGGGAGTTCTGAGATATAGGCAATTTTTTTTTGGATTTTAGCCTAGACTGAAGATAAGCCTGTTTCATTTTTGAAAGGTCTCTTCCAAAAGTAGAAACTTCAATTTAACATTCATTTCACAATTTTAAGCAAACCCAGCAGCGAGGCAATTGACTTGCCAAGCCTGGGTACCATTTACCATACATTTATAAATACCTGTATGCTTTTCACCCCTGCAGCCCGTGTTGCAGGAAACCTGGCCATTATTGCTCCCTGCCTTGCCAGGACATCACGAGCCTTCAATCAGATCCACCGCTCACAAAAGAAGAAAAGCCTTTTCAAGCCCCGTCAGCTGCTGAACCCTTCAATATCCAAGCGCAGGGAAGCTTCTTGGCCTCATATACTTGACATGAATATTATACTGCCTGTGTTTCACCGGACACGCATTGTCACTCCACTATCTACACGGTAGTTACAGCAGCGATAGCCCGTCCATCAGAAAGGATGCAATAGTCTGCGGCGAGATTGCCTGTTATCAGAGCTTTCAAATGCTTTTGGAACAAATTAAGGGCATTCCCGCACCAAAACAGAATGAGATACAGCTCAGGTTTTAAATGGGCAGCAATGGAAAAGCACTTGTAGGCTATAGCTATTTATCTAGCAGACAGGGAGTTCTCCGCCAGGGTTCAAACACAACTTCATGGGTAAAACACCGAGTAGAAGAGCCAAACAGACCACAAAACATCTGTCACATCACCTTCCTACCTGCTCCCAGCAGTGAAGGGACAACAAGGGCCCTCCTCCCCCACAGCAGCCAGCAAGGCCCCTTCTGTCCCTCCAAAGCCACCAGGCCACCACCTTTACTCCACCCCAAAGGACCTGGGGAGCCTGCTATCCCTGCAATGCCAGCAGAGATATCACCTCTCCTGGCTGCCCACCCCCAGCTTTCCCACCTGCCCCTCATCTCCCATCACACAGCTCAACTGAGCCCAGGGGCAACCTCACTCTCTCCACAGCCCCACCAGCACCTGACCATGGGCTCAACTTAAGAAAAGAGCACAATGAGACTTTTCTGCCCTTCCTCAGGCTTTGGGTACCATAAAACTACAATTTCCATGTTTTCCTTGGAAAACAAACAAAACCTTTCCCTGCTCTCAGCTCCTGACCTGGTGCCCATCAGAAGGTCACCTGCTCAGGACAAGGCAGGGGACAGCAGTGACCACAGCAAGATCCCTCCCAACTGATTCTCTAATTCTGTTTTTCCCTTTGTTGATACTACAACCCTTCCATATAAGCATCTCACTGAAGTCTTCAACTCACATTACAATCAAACTTAAAAGCAAAAGGCCCTAAATGCATTTGGTTGGGAACCAAGATGATTCCCATAAAAGCAGATTATGCTGACATGATGAATATAAAATGAAACAGCAGATATTAAAGTTGGAGGATTGTTACTCCATGCCTTGGGGCTCCCGGCCGCCCTACCCACCTCCTCCCTCCTCTCCTCCTGTACTGGAGGCAGGAACAGGCAGAGATAGCCTTTTCACCCCTGCCTTCTGCAAGGCAGGCTGCCAGGCTTGAAATATTCACTAACTCCCCCCGCCACATCACCCCCCTCCCCGAACCTTATGCAATGCTTCAGCACTCATCACTTATTCGGGAAGGCTGCAGCCCTGCCTTATCTGTCATGGCGCTTTACAAAGCCTGTTCTGTATTTAATTGGCTTGTTCTTGCTAATCTGCCATGATTATTGTGTTTTTATTTAATTCTTGAAGGTTATTATTAAAATAAGCCATTTTGCTTACGGCAGTTCATCCCTACATGGTCTTCCAACAACCCCAACCTCCCCCATAACCAAACCCTCCTCGTGCTTCCCCTCTTCCCCACTCCCCAGACCACAGGTCCAGGGTCACCGGACACCTCATTGCCAGACACCTTGGTAATAAGGACCCAAAACCTTAGTGTGAGGAGCAGGAGGGGGGCTGTGAGTCATTTCCAGTGCACAGATACAAGCTCCTCCTGCGTTTATTCCCTCCCCACCAGCTCCATCCCAGCAGGACCTGCACCCCACAGCCAGCCTNGATCTATTTAGTGATTATTATAACTTCCTTTTTTTATGGCTCAGAAACACCATCCCAACCTCGCACAAACCCCCCCAGCCTGCACCAACAACTGCATCACCTTCTTCTCGCCCGCACTGTCACCCCCCCAGTCCCACAACCCCAATTTCTCCTGCGATTAGTCCAGGGGCTCTTCTGAGTTAATGTTCTCCAGAGGCGCCAACCTCCGGTGAAGTGTTAGTTTATAGATTCTTTCGGCGCTAGCTACCACTTATGCTAATAAACCAAATTTATGCAGAAAGTCATAAACAGCGAGCTCTCCCCAGTGCCCTTGCCAGCACAGGATTGCTCCCTGCAGAATAGATTATCGCTCTCTGTTGCAGACTGGCTCCAAAACGACTCCAGTAATGGGGCTTTCCCCATGCTCCCCGGGGGACTATTCCACAGTCAAACAGGCCCTAACAGCTCCAAGGGTTTGGGTCTTCTGGTGGCAATGTGGTGGGGTTTTTCATCCCAATCATTAGTTTAGTCATTTGTAATTTTTACCTTTTTTCCCTTTCCCTTTCTGCTCATTTTTTAACATGTTCCTTCCCTTCTACATCAACTCCCCTGCTCTCCACCCACCCCCCAGCACCAGCACTCCCTTGGGCAACACAGAAAAGCAGCTGCAGATCGTAAAAAGTAATAGAGAAGCTAAGAAGTTTAAGAAGAGAAAAAAAAAAACAAACAAACCCCATGACAAGCTCCCTCTGATCATCTTCTTTCAAAGCCCCTGTCTGGGAGGAACACATATGCAGGGCATTTCAGGGGTGGCTTTGGCACTGTGCCTGTCAGCCAGGATGAAGGAGGGCTTCGGGGAACCTTGGTCTTGGGGTGGTCTACAGGGCCACCCCACCAGTGCTGTGGGCAGGCTTTGATGCTCTCTCTCTCTGCATCTTGTTCCCTCCACCAGCAGCATCACACCTTGGAGGGGCATAATGTCAGGTTAGCTCAGGGCCAGACAGGGTTTGCAGTGAAGTGGGTTTGGTTGTTTTCAGACTTTGCTCAAACTGCCTGGGAGGAGAAGAAGGAGAAGACAGGTTCTGGGCATGCTCCTGGGACCAACTGCCTCAAAGATGTGGTAAGAGCTGAGCTGCCACCAAAGGGTCCCTGACAATGAGAGCAAGGTGACTGCAGGTGAGGGCAGATCCCATGAGAGCAGATCCCAAACTCAACAGGAACCCCAAAAATGAGAAAGTCTCCTCAGTTCAGATGGAGACTTTATCTCTCCCCTCGGCCAGGATGGAGAGGCACAGGGTAAGGGCAGCCACAGAGCAGAGCATGCTCACCAGGGTGAACCAGCACTTGCCAGGGACAGCACCACCAGCACCATCCGCACCATCAGAGGCAGGTGACAGACAAATGCACCAGCACAACCGCCTGCTCCGTCACCATCATTACTGTGAGCTGACAACATGCCTCCATGCAGCCCCAGGGCACCCAGCCTTCAGACCCAGGCAGCCCCTTCCCACGCTGCCCAGTGTGTCACCAGTAGAGAAAGCCGCGATGAGAAGGTGTTATTCCCACCTCCCCCATGCCTTCACCAAAAACCCTTCCCCGAGAGACTTTTCAGAAAAGGCTGAGAAGGGTTTTGCACAGACTCTGCCCCGTGCAGGGGTGACTCCCAGGCTGAGCTTGTCAACACTTTTGGGCAACAGCGAGGAGTCACTGAAGACCCTGAGCAACTCTTCCCCCGTGAACACCAGCACCCCTGGTTTTTCAAAGAGCTGGAAGCCTACCACATGAATCTCAGCTTGTGGACTTGAAATTTAAACCTAAAACTCTCCTGGCAGGCAGTGATTAGGTGGGAGCAAGGTTTGTGGGTACATCATCACCCCCAAGGCCGAGATGCATGGCCCCCCTTCGCCTGCTGCCCTTTCACCTTTGCAGAAAAAGGGATTGTCATCTTGCCTGTGGCACAAAGCAGGACACAGACAGCCCATGGTGGCCAAGAGGGATGTAAAGAAATAAATGCATTCAGCTGGTAAAATCAGCCGCCGGCATGTGAAGTCAGAGAGCGAGTCCCAGCACAAGCAGGGCTCTCCTCACATTTCACCACCGAGACATCAGCACCAGCTGTCCCAAGGGTGGCCCACAGCATTTGCCCAGCTTCAGCAGGCCCCATGCCAACCCTTACACTTCCCTGCCCCGACCCTCCGACTCAGCTCCAGCTCTTCTGAGGCAGTGCCAGCAATTCGCTATGAGCTGGTATCACACTCACAGACCCAGTGACAGTACTGGGTTCACTCCAGCTATCATCAGGAAAAGTTAATGCAGCCAGGATATTGGGATTCTTCTTGTCCTCTCACTAACCTTATTCATAAACATGGGGTTTGGGTGGTTTTTGTGGTTTTGGTTATTTTTTTTTGAAAGAGAATATTTTAGGTAGATGCAGTTATTGTGAAATGCAGCAAGAGGTCAGCAGACTGCATCATCACACAGACGGGCCAAGAGATGAGACAGGGTGAGACAGGAGGACAGAGACAGCCCCTTCCACGGCTCAGCCCCTGCAAGCACTTTGAGACAACCGGAGGGTCAGGCTGCTCAGCTACAGCTCCCTCACTCCCAGCTCTGGAGCCCTCTGCACCCTCCCCCGTGTCCCTTCAGCCTTTCTAATCACAGGCTTTAGGGTCCCTACATACGTCAGCCAGCGGATTGATTTGCCAGTGCTGCCTACAGACCCTAATCAGACTCCACACACCCTAAAGAAGCCCAGCGCACACTCCCCGTTCGTACAGCTGCTTTGATTGCAATCCAGTCTCCAGTACATTACCCTTATTTATAATGCCAGGGCTTCAGCGTGGCGCCTCAGGCGCTCTAAAATTATTACAGGGCCCTTTTGACTTTCAATTCCCTTCCATTCAATTCCATTTTTATTTGTCAGCAGAGACTCCCATTGACCAGGGGTGGACGCCGACCGCGTGCAGGCAGACGGCACTCCTCGCATGTTAAGCCAATCCTATAGAAATTACTCACAGGCAGCTCAACACCACGGGTCATCTGGGTCGAAATGAGGAACGCCGGGTAGGGAAGAGCAGCCAGGAAAGTGCTCCTGGGTGCAGCTTCCTCGGAGAGATGAGACATCCCAGCTTGGAGCAGCCCCTCCGCAGGGCCACCCGCCTGGCTGAGGCAGCCAGCATTTAAATAAAAGGTGGAAAGTAATTTTAAGCATTAGAGCCCCTCCTGAGTGTCCTGCAGGTGATGGGGCAGGCTTGCAAGAGGATGGGTGTGAGCATGGTGCCTTGATGGACAGATATTCTTGAGCAGCCATCTCACTTTCCTCCATCCCCAGCCCTCAAATTAGGACATGGGTTTGCTCTGGGGTGTTACTGGAAAGCTCAAGCCTTGCCACTTCCCTCCAGGCTCCCAGCTCACCCACCAGAGTCACAGGGTTCACACTGGAAAAAGCACCTGAAGGTGCCAGGAAGAAGGAAGAGCCGAGTCTTCCCTCTCGTCACAGGAGAAAGAGCTCTGAGTCCATGGAAATCACTGCTGTAGAGGCACATGGGGAAAGCTGCAAAAGTCTGCTGGTCCCCACTTACTCCAGATCCTCAAAACCAACAAGAAACAGAGCTGATAAATAGGGGGGAAAAGTCTATTGGAAAATTGCAAGCACCAGTGTTTGATGGTCCAACTATTAATCTCTGTTAAAGAAATCAATGTCTTTGACGAGGAAGCTTTTCTGTGAGTAACAGGCAGACAACACTGCCAGCGCCAGCCAATCCCTGTGTTAAGGATGGATTAAATGAGACAGGGTTTTATGAAGACAGCAGGGATGTCCCAGGTCAGAAAATCCAGCAGCAGAGGATCAGCAGATTTGTCGCATCATAGAATCATTTGGGTTGAAGAGACTCTTGGGATCATCGAGTCCAACCATCAGCCCCACTCTACAAAGTTCGCTCCAGAGCACCAGGGCAGGCAACTCTGCTCAGTCCTGAGACCTCCAGGGGCCTGCTGTGTCCCACTCCAGGTGCCACCCCACATGGGACATCCGTACCAAACATCCCTCTGTCACTGCCCCAGTCCCACAAAACCCAAGTTTGGCTCCTGCAGGACCCCTACAGGCATTAGAGGGTCTATTCCCACTGCACTTGGGCAAGAAAAAAATCCCCTATTTAATCCTCAAGCCCAGGCACAGCTCAGTGAAGTTGCCAGTGCTTGGCTTGCTGTCACTGCCACTGCAGATTGCTGCTCGCACAGTGACACCGGAGCTTTGCATGGAGCCTGAACGGGTCTGAAGTGTCTAATGACACAACCAGAGGCTACGGAGCAAGAGCTGCCACCTACAATAACCACTGGATTGATTTTTTCACAGCAGTTGAGGGAGCACGAAGGAGGAAGCCAAGCAAGGCATGGGGACTGTGATGGCAAAGCACCAGCCAGAGATGGCAAAATGATGGCAATGACATGGCAAGGCACCGTGCATCACCTGCAGTGGCAGCATGCGGTCCCCAAGCACAGGGCACACACTGGCACACGGGGATAGGGTCACCGGTACACAGGGATGGGGTCACTGGCACACGGGGATGGGGTCGCTGGCACACAGGGACGGGGTCGCTGGCACACGGGGATGTGATCAGGTGGGTTCTGCTGATATTTTAACCCAAGTCCCACAGCCAAAAGGAAAAGGTGTTTGAACCAGCCCCAACATCCCTCCTGCTTCTTTGTCTTTGACACCCCAGTGATGCTGGGGTGGGGAGACCTTCCAGGAGAGCCAGCAGCATCTCTAACGCAGAAACCATGGCAGCAGAGCAGCCCCCAGGAGTGATAGAGGTTATGCAAAGAGAAAATAGTTAAATTCTGTTAAATCACCCCCTGCATCTTTCCTGTGTGGGTGACAGCAGCGAATGGCAACTTTTGGGAGCAGAGCAGGGCAGCCCCAAGGGGGTGAAGGGACAGGCCAGGCAGTGGGGAACCACACTCCTCTTCCCTGCAAGCTGTGTCAGGACCAGAAGGGCAGCGTGACCTATTCAGGTGCCTCAAAGAGCTCTGCAAAGGCAGGCAGGCTCCACATCAAAGCAGTGCGTGCCGTTGGCTTTACAGCAGGGGCCACTCTGCGTGGTGTATCCACTGGGGAGCGGGCGGACGGCGCCGGCCTCGGGGGGCGAGCATAGCTCAGAGCTTGATTAAAACTAGCCAAGTGCTTTACAACCTCTATGCATTTTTAAATGTCTCTCTTTGGGAAACATACCTCTTAAAATGATAAGGTAGCTTGATGGCTCAGGGAACTGCTCAAACTGTGAAGCAAAGTAATTTTTCTAGCGCGGTTCCTCTATGGACCTCTGCTCCCAATAAGCTCTCGAGCACTGGGAGGTCCCAGTAAAAACTCCCCACACTCTGGGATGGAATAAGGGAGAGGAGAAGAAGAAAGAAGAGGAGAGATGAGGTCTCACCACCTTCTAGAGAGACACACACTAGGACGATTCCACCTCCTGAGAGATGGATGTCCTTTGCCAAGGAGAAGAGCTGGTTGGGCAATTTCAGGAACAAAATAGGTAGTGGATAATAACTTGGGCTCTTCAGCCAGTATGTCTCCTGGAGCACCTGGTGGGTGAATCAAAAGCCAAGCAACCTGAAAATTCTGGGTGTACCCTCACCCAAAAAGGCAAAAATATCAGTTACCAGGAATGAGCATTGGCTGGAGCCCCTCCACGGGCATCAGTCAGGGCTCCTACACTAACAGGGTCCTCTCCTTTGCTGTCAAGACAGCGATCCATTGTGGTTAAAAATATATTAAGATTCTTACCTCTTCTCTGGGAGAGACTTTTGAGCTCTCAAACCCTGGAAAACCTAAAAGTTCCCCAAAGTGTCCCTGGTACCCAAGGTACCACTCCAGCACCCGGTTGTGTCTTGGCCACTCACAAACTCCAGATTCAGCTTTTACTTATAGAAATGAGTTCTTGCAAACTCATAGAAAATTCCCTTCTCTCTGAGAGTCCAATATTTACACCTTAAGCCAGGAGGGACCTGCATGTTTATCCACCCAGAAGTATGCCATCAGCCCAGGACACACCAACAGCTTCCTGTTGGCCAAGAACCACTGGGAGAACGAAGGGGAAGGGAAAGAGAAAGGGGAAAGAGAAAGGGGAAAGGGGAA
>VZTM01023775.1:133603-144634 GCA_013400555.1 Jacana jacana | reverse complement strand
GGAAAGGAAAGGAAAGGAAAGGAAAGGAAAGGAAAGGAAAGGCAGCCTGGAGCTCCCTGAGGATTCCATCCCAGGGTCCAGACACCCCCCTGAGCAGGACAGACCCCCCTGGGAAGCCTCAGTCCAGCAGCAAAGGGCTGGTGGTGGGTGGCTGTGAGACATCAGACCAACAGAAGCAAAAAGATTTTTACCCAGATGTAGCTGAGCAAATCCTCACCTCTGTCTGGACTGACTCACACCAAAATGAACTGGACTCAAAGCAGCTGATCTAAGAGCACAGAGAAGTCGCTGGAGGGCTCAGAAAGTTGCATCCTAAGATGAGAAGACATTAAAATCCAAAATAATAAAAACAACCAAATTTATTGAAGCTGCTCGGAGCCTGTGGGCAAAATAATCTTCCCCCGTTTAAAAGTGGGTAAGGCAAAAGAGCAGCTGAGCAATTTGGCAGAGATTAGAAGTGACAAAGTGGCAGAGACCAAAGCCCAAAGCAGCGATGCCCTCACAAACACCATCACCAGTCCAGCTTGGCACAAGCCCAGTCCCTGTCTCCAGCAGCAAAATGCCGGCCACGTCTTCCAACAAGTGCTTCACCTGCTGAAATAGAGAGTAACCCCGGCTTGCTAGAAAACCCTGCTGGGGGTTACAACAGCCCCCTTCCATGGGGAGGGTGTCAGCCCTTGTGTCAGGGTCCGGGAAAGGCCTGCAATGGTGCTGGGATGTGATGCCACATGGATGCCGCCCCAGCCAGGCACAGAATGGTCTCCAGCCATCGCGTTTGCTCACAAATTCCTCCAGCTCTGGTGGTAGCTCAAGCCTGCCAGTGCCACGTATTTCCAAATAGGCAGAGGAGGGCCAGCTCTGCCATCACTGAAGCCCTGCAGAACTCTTGCCAACTCACCATCACCCCACATGGTCCCACTCCTTCCCCAACCAGGTTGCCTGGCTTTTCCCACCAGTGAAAATACTTCATGAGTCTCTTCCTGCTCCCCTGTCTTTCCCTCCCATCATAGCAATGAGGCTATCACCCCATTTCAGATCTTCCTCTTTATTTTCCCCTTCCTATCAGGTTCAGATTCCTTCCCACCCTCTAGCCCATCAGGAAAGGTGAATCCATGTCACCATTACCGGTGGACCTGGTGCCCCCATCAGTATCACACCCTTAGATCCAAAAGCAGCATGGTTTTGTGGTGGCAATCCCATTTGCTGTCCTAACAGTGTCTCAGGGAAAGCTGTACAGCAGCTGCCCAAAAAGAGCCACCTACACTGAGAAAGAAGAGACGCAGAGTGTTCCCACCCTTGATCTGCAGACACAGAGGTCACGGGAGAGAGACAGAGGGGGATGAATCCTTGCAGCCTCATTAGAGGCAAAGAAACTGTTTCTGCAAATAATAATTGATTTCTAAATTTATCCCCTAATTAAATAGGTTCCCTGGATGAATCTGCATGCAAGCTGCAAGGTGATGATTTAGTGCCTGGCTTCCTATGGGAACACATTAACACTTGTTTGCAAATTGTCTCTCTCCCAGCTTCCAAGGTAGGGTGATGCTAGCCCCACACCAGCACACCCCACACCAGCAGATGGGTCCCTCCTGCCACCTGCAGCTTTCAGCAAGCCAAGCCAAGCCAAGCCAAGCCAAGCCAAGCCAAGCCAAGCCAAGCCAAGCCAGGCCAAGCCAAGCCAAGCCAAGCCAAACCAAGCCAAGCCAAGCCAAGCCAAGCCTTCTTCTTTGTGAGGTTCCTCAGAGCCACACACAGGGGTGGAAAGTGTTCATTACCTGGTTTGTCCCCGGTCCTGGAGCTCGCTGAGGATCCCATCCCAGGGTCCAGACACCCCTCTGAGCAGGACAGACCCCCCAGGGCAGCCTCAGCCCAGCAGCAAAGGGCTGGTGGTGGGTGGCTGTGAGGCATCAGACCACCAGATGCACCAGATGTAGCTGTGTGAATCCTCACCTCTGCTCCAACCCAGCAAGGACTCTCCCATGGACCAGCGCAGGGGACCCACCACGATCAGAGCACACAACTCGCCCCCTGCCCTAAGCAGGAGGCTGGCAGGAGGATTTTTTTGGCAGGCACCAGCTGTACAACTATGGCAAAAACTGGAAACGCGCTGCCTAAACTCAGCACGTAGCAACGGCGAGAATGAGAAACATTATCTCCAAAACATGCTCTTGCTTCCTACATCAATTCCACGGCTGTTCCTGTCTAGTCGCTTTGACTTTTTCCTACAGACACCATCAGCTAATAAAACCTCAAGAGACGGATCCTGGGATAAAACCAGGCTACAAGCTCTGCAGAAATTAAACACATTTATCACTCTTCTGCGGAGAGCTCCTTTTGGAAACCAGAGAGCCCCGAGACTCTCAGACGAGCATCAAAGGACTTCGGACACAAGAACTCCATGTTAGCTTGAAAAGGCAATGGTGATGAGCAGCCCCGCTGCGTTGAAGCCCACACTAATTAATTCCTGCTGCCTGGGACCATAATCACAGGGCACAAAGCCTGTCCATACACAGCAATTGCTCAAAGCTCTCCTCTCCCAAGATGCGAGGCACTTGCCTGCATCTATATGCCATCTTCTGCATCTCAGCAACCTCACCACCTTTCAACTCCTCTTTCCACTCTCCCAGTATTGTTTGGGCACTGGACACACAGGTCCACCTTCCTTCAGGGTTCCAACCCTTTGGTTGGTGAGGCTTTGAGATCTACAGATCTAAACGGTCCCTCTCCAGACGCCCCACACGTTGGGACCCTGCTCCTGGCACATGATGCTTGCAAAGACAAGCCATAACTGCAGTCTGGAGATAAAACTAAAGGAGGGGAGATTTAAACTAGATATAAGGAAGCAATTTTTTATGGTGAGAGTGGTGAAACACTGGCCCAGCATGACCAAAGAGGTGGGAGATGCCTCATCCCTGGAAACATTCAAGGTGAGGTTGGACAAGGCTCTGAGCAACCTGAAGATGTTCCTGCTCATTGCAGGGCTGTTGGACTAGATGGTTTTCAAAGGCCAATTCCAACCCAAACTATTCTATGCTTCTTCAATGCTTTACAGTGCCCACTTTTGCCATAATGGGCAGAGACTGAAGCCCTTGGCTCTGCCACTCACCCCAGAGAAATTCATAAATATAAAGATACTTATGAATCTGCTTGGCCCTGTTGGGACTTTTGGAAGGTGGGGATACAGCCTACGTGTCCAGTCTGCATCACATGAAAACAAACAAATAGAGAAGGTAAAATGTAAGAGGCTTTTCCAAGGTTTCAAACCTTACCCTGGTCTGTGGTAGAAAAAAACTCAGACCAATTGGAAGTTTCCCCATGAGGGAGAGGGGAAAATAACCTCTCCATTTATCCCTTCCAGAAACACTGAAGGCACGTCTCAAGCAAAGACTGAAAGACAAGCATCAGGCATGACCTGGCCAAGCTCATGACCAATTGCTGTCCCAGGGTGACTATAGCACACACAGATACCTTTCCACTAGGTCACATGCTCTTCTTTGAAGGAATGCTAAAAAATGGGATTTTTTATATCTTTATCTTTATATCTATGTATCTCTCTATATATATATATATTTTTATATATATATAAAAAAAATTTCTTCCCCTCCTTCCCCCACCAAAGAAAAAGAAAAGGTATCCAAAACTGGAGCATTTCCTTGGTATTTTGGATTTCTTGGCATTTCTGGATAAAAACTATCTTGCTGTTTCGTTAAGTGAGTTCTCAAAAAGTCACTAGCACAGATGAAGCTCGGGCCCTAACCTACTTCTGCACTCAAAAATAAAAAAATCCATTAGGTGGCTAAATACTTTAGAAACCACATCCCTTCATCTCCCCGCTTTGGTTTTCTGTTCGGTAGCAGAGCATCCTCCTTTATAAATTGCCTCTGAGAGCCTCAGATCTCTTCTAAAAGAAAACAGTATTATTCACAGGACAGGAAAGAGATGCAAGAAAGCTAATTAGTCCTCGTACAGAGGAGTTTGGAACATACAGCATTTAAATGAAGTCTGATTTTTGGATCGCAGTGCTAAAAGCTTCACATTGCGTCACTGGCTTTCTCTTCCCGAGGTGCCTTTTTTGCTCACCTTGAGATTTTTAAAGGCAAAGAAAATTCCTTTAGGTACCAAAGCAAATTCATAATCTAGCTCTCCACCACTTACCAACCTGAGCACATTAAAACTCTGTTAAAAGCAGAGGAAGACGAGTCCTTGAGGCCCTGTTCCCCAGGGATGCATACACATAAAGCAAGGAAAATGTGTGGTTATTAGAGTTTAGCTTTATTGTTTTCATAAAACACACTGAAGATTGTGTTTATGATTCTGGAGAAAATAAAACCCTCTCTCCAATTGTTAAAATAATGAACACAAGATACTCCAGTGACTTCTAAACAATCAAACACTTTGGACTTGCATGGCACCCTCTACTCAGATTTCAGAGAAAGGCTGTACAAGACTGAAAATAATCCTGAAGGGGTGGGGGATGAAGCCGGCATCCCACCTCAGAGCCAAAGGAAGCAGAAGAGTTTACACGCTCATCACACGAGGCCACGTTGCAGGGACAGGACAAGAACTCTTCAAAACTCAACACAAAACGGCTTAAGAGCCTGTTTTGCTGGTTTTCAGTAACATCCCAGCTTCTGAATGATCAAATCCCATTTGAAAGCCAGACCTGAGCATCAGAATCACCTCTACATACTCAAAACAAATCAGAAAAGTAAAATATTAATCAGCACTTTTTCTCTGGCCTTCACACAGGTTCTCCTGTGTATGCATATGTAAAGGGTGAGTGTCAGGAGGATGGAGCCAGGCTCTTCTCAGTAACATCCAATGATAGGACACCGGGTAATGGATGCAAGCTGGAACATAGGAGATTCCAGTTAAATATGAGGAAAAATTTATTCACAGTGAGAGTGACTGAACATTGGAATAGGCTGCCCAGGGAGGTTGTGGAGTCTCCTTCTCTGGAGACATTCAAAACTCACCTGGATGCATTCCTGAGTGATCTGCTCTAGGTGTTCCTGCTCCAGCAGGGGGATTGGACTAGATGATCTTTCAAGGTCCCTTCCAATCCCTGAGATTCTATGATATTCTGTGATTCCTCAAAGCCTTCTCCAGCACAAAATTCACACCTTCCAGAGGGCTTTTGTCTGTCTGACATCCCTACCACTCGGAAGATCTTCTTCATCTGACTGCAAGAAGGCATCTCTCTCCATCACTGCATCTGGTCAGACACAAAGCACGGCCCAAGGAACTCAATGGCATTTATCACTTTGGCTTCTCTACCTCCAGTCTCAAGAAAGAAAAATCCAAGGGTTTTTTTTTTCCTTCCTCCTTTAAATATTAGAAAGACTACATGAAGTTATGAATTATTGAATGGTGCTGTCTCTTCAGCTTAGCATGACAATGATGGAAGGGAAATGTGGACCACGGAGGGGCCGTGTCCCCAGCATGGGAGCAGGGCAAGGAGCCAAGGGGCATGACCACACGGGATCTTTACCCAACTACTTAGTGTCTCTGCCCATCCATCAGAGCCTGACACCTGCCTGGCACCACTTGCGTGGCAGGGACTGAATTAATCTCAGAAGCCACGGGAAATACATCTTTGACAGTAATGGTCTAGGAAGAGAGGGAAACTCTTCAGATGGGTGACCCCCTCCATATCCCTCACCTCTACTTGAAAACCTGGGCTGAACCATGACCTGAGACCTTCTTGGCCACATCTGATGGACAAACTGGACAGAAGCCAGTTTTCTTGGGTGCTCCAGTACAAGGGAACAAACCAGGAGCAGGAAAAAAACAGCGAGAATGGAGATACTGAGAAGCTGGTGGCAGAGTCTAGCCCGCAGGTAGTTCTGCAGACACTATCTGGAAGATATAACTGCCAGCTCTAAACCAACTTATTAGTACGAGCCTTTGGGGCTTGTAATAAAAACCAAGATATTTTTTTTTTTTTCCCCCAGAACCAGGTTAGATAGAAGATGTCTGAAAATTAAAGGAGTAGCCTAAGAAAAGATTTCCGTTCTGTTCCTCCCTTTATGTATATTTACTCTCAGGCTCCCCGGAGACAGAGGTCAGCTCTGGAGCACCGGTGCCTCAGCTGTATTCATCCCCTAAACTGGTGCAGCATGCGAAGCATTTTCTGCTGCTCGGATCCACTGTGCTGACTAACAGCTTTTTTCCAAGAAGCACAAAACAAGACTGATTTGAGACTTTAATGCTTTCAAAGAACCGGCAAGTTCCATACATGCAACCAGATCTTCAAGTTGAGGCCGCACTGAGTGTCCAAACCAACACCACAGCCTCTGTGCAACCCGCCTCCACCCCGGCAACACATCCACAAATTGATGAGGATGGAGTACTTTCCCGGGCCCTGTTTTTCCTTCTCCTGCAAAATTCTTCTGCTGAAAAATGACATAACTCTATGAGGGAATGTAGCAATAGGATGAATGGAAAGATGGTGGATTTTGATTCAATATTAGGAAAAAATTTTTCACTCTGAGGGTGGTGAGACCCTGGTCCAGTTTACCCAGAGAAACTGGATGCCTCAACCCTGGAGGAGTTCAAGGCCAGGCTTGAATGGGGCTTTGAGCAACCTGGTCTGGTGGGAGGTATACCTGTCCAGGACAGTGGGGCTGGAACTGGGTGATCTTCCAAGGTCCTTTCCAACCCAAACCAACACACTGACCTGAAAAGGTTTGAGTTTTGTGAACTAAAGCCCTTCTACTTGGAAAAAGGTAAGAATCTTGAGTTCTCCTGCAGGAGATTTGCACTGTGGCTGCCTTGATCACCCCATAACACACTACTTGTACTCAGGGTTGAGATTCTCATTTAAACACCGGATATGAAACCCAGTGTCTCCCCAGAGAAGCACACAACTGTTCAAGGACACCAGGTCCAATCCTGCTCTTCTCCTCTGCAAAATCAACTTCTCCCCTGTCTGCGATGACCGTCAGGACCATCACTGCCCAATCCATGAATCCTGACCACTCACTGGTTGTTTTTTTTCTTTTTCTTTTTCTTTTTCTTTTTCTTTTTCTTTTTCTTTTTCTTTTTCTTTTTCTTTTTTTTTTTTAACTCTGGATGTTAATGGAAAGAAATCTCTGGATCCATTTGAAATGAATTATACTCCAGTAATTGCAGCTGCTATAGGGCAGTATTAGGTCAAACTGCCCTTTTTGTGCTGTGTCTCAAACACTAGAGATGATGAATGGGCTCATTTTCAGCAGAGCTGGATGCTCACAGCTCCAGGTGAAGCCCATGCAAACGGCAGACGCTCACTGCTCCCAAACCATATCACCGGTGCCTGCCAAGCGCTTCCTTTAATAAAACATGCAAACCCACACTACATAAACACAAGTTTGGCTCATGTTGCTCACTACTTGTCACCACCATCCCACAGGCCCTGGCCATGCAGCCTCCCCATGCCATCCCCAAGGCTGTCCTCTCCAGGTTGCATTTGATTGCTTACGAAATCTGTGCCACTCTCCCTCCAGATGGACCTTTTCAGCCCAAAACAGAGTTTCTCCCCTCTCATTCTAAATGTATTAATTATTAAGATAGGGTGGGATGGAAGAGACTAATTACCACTGTAAAGTTACTCTCCTGAAGGCTGATAAGGGAAGTAATTAGGATGGACAAGCATGGATTACAGAGCTCTAAATCTCTCTCTCTTGTCAAGATAATGGTGCTGCCCAACCTCACAAACGTCAAACGAGTCTGTAGGCAAACATGAATCAGTCGTGGGGACCAGGCTGGTCCATGACAGAACACAGACATTTCATGATACAGCACAAGGGGATCCTTCTCCAGCAGCTCCACATGGAGACCAGCCTCCAACATGGAACCCCAAGGACCTCAACGCTGGCACCCTCCCCTGGGATGGGTGACAGTGCATACTTGCACCTATGTTGTTTGTTTTCTCTGGTGGGTTAATCTTAGGTGTCTGTCACACACCCACCGAGCATTTCTTGCACTCCTTCATTCCTGACCCTTCTACCTCCTCTTCTCTGTGCAGTGCAGGGGGAACAAGGAGCCGTGGACTCATAGAGTACCACATAAAGTTGGAAGGGACCTTTAAGACCATCCAGTCCCAACCCCTGTCTTGGGCAGGGACACCTCCCACCAGACCAAGTGACCAAGTTGTTCAGAGTCCTGTCCTGAACCCCTCCAGGGATGGGGCAGCCACAGCTTCTCTGGGCAACCTGGGCCAGGCTCTCACCATCCTCACAGAAACATTCTTTCTTATGTCTAGTCTAAATCTCCCCTCTTTCAGTTTGAAACCATTCTATTGCTCCAATCCTCATCCTATTGCTCCACTCCCTGATCAAGAGTCCCTCCCCATCTCTCCTGGAGCCCTCTCTTGGTACTGGAAGGGACTCTAAGGTCTCTCCAGAGCCTTTTCTTCTCCAGGCTGAACAACCCCAACTCTCTCAGCCTGTCCTCATAGGAGTGGTGCTCCAGTCCTTTACGGAGGTTGCTACATAACCCCAAGTGCACCTTTCACAGCCCGTGAGATGTATGTTACTTTAAGTCAACGCACCCAACACCTTTTCCCCTCTGAACACTGTGGTTTTGGCCACTTTGCTTTCATCTAGTCTCTTCTCACTTCTCCAGATAGCAGCTAAGTCAAGAAGCACACTCAAAGCAGTAGATAGATGACAGCTATTCCATTGGACTGTCACGGGACACAAGTCCCCCTGACATGAGGGCAAGGGCGACATTTCACAGTGTCACAGCAGTGTGTGACAGCCCCAGGAACATGGTTGCTTGAAGCAAAAGCCCAGGGTCTGGGAAATCCCAAGAGGACCAACCCTGTGCACATCTCCCTTCCATCCTGTGTCCATCAGCTCCAGCTTGTTTGTCATAGAACCACAGAATGGATCAGGTTGGAAGAGATGTTGAAGATCATCCAGTTCCAGCCCCTTGCCCTGGGCAGGGACACCTCCCACCAGACCAGGTTGCTCCAAGCCCCCTCTAACCTGGCCTTGATCCCCTCCAGGGATGGGGCAGCCACAGCTTCTGTGGGCAACCTGGGCCAGGGTCTCACCACCCTCACAGCACAGAATTTCTTCCTGAGATTTAGACTAGATCTCCCCTCCTTCAGTTTAAAAACCTTGCCTCCTCAATTGCTCCACTCCCTGATAAAATGTCCCTCCCCATCTCTCTTGTAGGCTCCCTTTAGAAACTGCTATAAGGTCTCCAGGGGAGAAGAGATGAAAGAGGGCCTCATAGATGAGATACAGCAGTGACAGCTCAGGGGATCTGGACTGAAAAATGACCTCCATGAGAGCAAAGCCCATGCGACCTTGCTCCAGCCATTCCCTATTTCACAGCTCCCAGAACTCAAATGCCCCTTCGCCATGTCCTCCTGCTCCACATCAGCCTCCTCCGTTCCATAACGTTGGGCAGCACACAGCAAAAGCGAGGATCGAGCTGAGGCAGAGCTGCCAGTACCTCCACAATAAATCTTTGTACCCCCAGCAAAGCCCAGGAGAGCAAGTTAACCCAGCTGAGCTCGCTGGGACGCAAGCAGAACGCTGGGCTTGTCCTCTCCTCCAGCTCTCCTGGTCCCGGTCCNGGGGGGGGAAACCTGCAAACTATTCTAGGAGGGAGAGAGGAGGGAGGAAAGCAAAAGCAGCAGCTAATGGCTTTCCAGCAGAAGGGGGGCTTTGCTCAAGCCAAAACCTTCTCAGGGTGTTTGCATTTCAGTGGGAAGGTTAGTGGGTGCCAGGGGGAGCCTTTTGTCACCTCTGATCACAAAGACAGCGGAAATAAAAGAAACCCACTACACCACAAAACACAGTCTTTATGATGCTGGAGACGAGCAGATCCACAAAGCCCCTTCTTGAAGGGGTGGGGGGNCCTTCCATCCTGTGTCCATCAGCTCCAGCTTGTTTGTCATAGAACCACAGAATGGATCAGGTTGGAAGAGATGTTGAAGATCATCCAGTTCCAGCCCCTTGCCCTGGGCAGGGACACCTCCCACCAGACCAGGTTGCTCCAAGCCCCCTCTAACCTGGCCTTGATCCCCTCCAGGGATGGGGCAGCCACAGCTTCTGTGGGCAACCTGGGCCAGGGTCTCACCACCCTCACAGCACAGAATTTCTTCCTGAGATTTAGACTAGATCTCCCCTCCTTCAGTTTAAAAACCTTGCCTCCTCAATTGCTCCACTCCCTGATAAAATGTCCCTCCCCATCTCTCTTGTAGGCTCCCTTTAGAAACTGCTATAAGGTCTCCAGGGGAGAAGAGATGAAAGAGGGCCTCATAGATGAGATACAGCAGTGACAGCTCAGGGGATCTGGACTGAAAAATGACCTCCATGAGAGCAAAGCCCATGCGACCTTGCTCCAGCCATTCCCTATTTCACAGCTCCCAGAACTCAAATGCCCCTTCGCCATGTCCTCCTGCTCCACATCAGCCTCCTCCGTTCCATAACGTTGGGCAGCACACAGCAAAAGCGAGGATCGAGCTGAGGCAGAGCTGCCAGTACCTCCACAATAAATCTTTGTACCCCCAGCAAAGCCCAGGAGAGCAAGTTAACCCAGCTGAGCTCGCTGGGACGCAAGCAGAACGCTGGGCTTGTCCTCTCCTCCAGCTCTCCTGGTCCCGGTCCCACCCCAGCCTCGCACGCGTTCCTCATGCAGACACATGGCTTATTTTCCTCTAACAATTTCAGGCACCCTACGCTACAGCATTTATAACTAATGCATATTCTAATGTTCCCGTTCACCCGAGACACTCAAAACTTTCCTGGCTCATTTGTCATCTTTTTTTTTTTTTATATAAATACCTACTTCCCCTCAGGCCAGTCAAATCAGTCCAGTTAATTTTAATTTCCACGGATGTGGAAAGTCATCTCAAGGTCATTTTGGGGTTATTTTCCAGTTGCAAGTCTGGAGGATTTTTGCAGGATTTGCAGTTGAGGTTTCTGATTATCTGCTACATATTGAAATGAAAAGGAACTGGCTGAGGAGAGACAATGATGAAGCACCCCATTGACACCCAGGTAATTAAGGAGAAACAAACATGTTTTGTTG
>VZTM01023775.1:121796-132579 GCA_013400555.1 Jacana jacana | reverse complement strand
TATATATATATATTCATACATTTCCTCCGGGTTCAGAAGCACTGAAGCCTGTAAGTTTGCTCCAGGACAGCCAGATCTCCTGGCCAGCCTTAGCGTTAAGGTCCGGAAAATTATTCCCTTGGGAAAGTGGTAGTTCCCAGTGTTAGACCAGCTCATGGGCAGGACCAGGTGATGCCGGGGCTGCAGCAAAGAAAACCCACTTTCCCGGTGAACTTCGTCCCTTGGGTCCCAAAGCAAACCTGGTGCATCTGTGCTCCAAACGTGTTTATTGAGGGTTTTTAATATCACGGTGGCAGACAGAGAAACACAATCAAGCCTGAGTCACGCATCTCCCCGGGTCCATGGGGACCACGGGTACAAGCCTGTTTTTGTTTCTTTCCCGGGGCGCCATCAAGATACAGGACACGAGGCTCAAATCACAGGCGCTCTCCAGGGGCAGGCGGCGGTAATTAGTTTGTGTGCATTGGAGGCATTTTCGGCTTCAAGCCTGGCTCAGGGGAAGCTGGCAGGAATACTCAAACTGCTGGGGAGAGACAGCTCTGGAGAGACCTCTAAGAGAGTGGAGCATCCCCCATACGAGGAAAGACTGAGGGAGCTGGGTCTCTTTAGCTTGGAGAAGAGGAGACTGAGGGGTGACCTCATTAATTGTATAAATATGTCAAGGGTGAGTGTCAGGAGGATGGAGCCAGGCTCTTCTCCAATGATAGGACAAGGGGCAATGGGTGCAAGCTGGAACATAGGAGGTTCCACTTAAATGAAGAAAAACCTCTTCATGGTGAGGGTAACATAACAATAGAAGAGGCTGCCCAGAGAGGTTGTGGATGTCTCCTTCTCTGGAGACATTCCAAACCTGCCTGGGGGTGTTCCTGTGTGACCTACTCTAGGTGTTCCTGCTCCAGCAGGGGGATTGGATTAGATGATCTTCCAAGGTCCCTTCCAATCCCTGATATTCTGTGACCCAGTCCTGATGATGGGTGCTGAGCTCTCAAAAACTGTCCTTGTCCCATTACTACTCTTTGCTCTCTAAACAGCGCTGTACTCCAGGCTGGGATTTGGTTGTTTTATTTTTTTCCAGTGGGCAAGCGACTTCCAGAGAGGAGCAGCTCTGAGAAATAGCTTATTTTAGTCTCCTTGAAACAAGGCAAAACCTGCACAGAAAGCAGCCCCTCTGCTGTGAGGACAGGCTGAGAGAGATGGGGTTGTTCAGCTGGGAAAAGAAGGCTCCACAGAGATCTTAAGAGACCCCTCCAGTCCTTAAAGGGGCTCCAGGAAACCTGAAGAGGGACTTTTTACAAGGGATGTAATGATGGGATGAGGAGTGACAGTTTTAAACTGAAAGAGGGTGGATTTTGATTTGACATTAGGAAGAAATTTTTCACTCTGAAGGTGGTGAGAGCCTGGCCCAGGTTGCCCTAAGAAGCTGTGGCTGTCATGTCCCTGGAGGGGCTTTGAGCAACCTGGTCTGGTGGGAGGTGTCCCTGCCCAGGGCAGGGGGTGGGACCGGATGGTCTTCAAGGTCCCTTCCAAATCATCCTGCGATTCTGGGAGTGCTTCATCCCACTTTCCCAGCCCCAGGAGATGATGTCTCCCCTACCCAGGCAGAGCTCAGAAGGTCCAAGGTAACACCACCACCACCAAGCTCACGATAGCCTGGAGACATGGGGGAGAGGGCAAACCTCAGCCCCTCAGTACTCAGAGGAGGATGGAGAACATCAGTGAAGGCAATGCTGGACCACCTGCTTTTTAACCTCAAAGTTTAGCTATACTCCAAGCTGGACTCAAACTGGCTTGGAGTCGTTTGAACCCAGCAAACCTGTGCTACAGAGCAAGAAACCTTGACATTCAGGAGACACGCTGAGATGGAGCCACCAGTGAGCACACGGACAATCTGCAGCAGGAACCTGCACACCTCCAGCTGCTCAGGTCAGGTCCTTGCAAGATGCTAATGCTAGAAGAGTACAGCTGAAGTCAGGACTATTTTCCTGCTGACTGTGAAATTGGGGAGGGGGGAGGAGGGGGCAGAAGAAAAAAAAAAAGCGATGTATTGCCATGTACATTTGTCCAGATAGAGCACTTCCACAGGCAGATTGGACATCAGGGCACAGGCATGAGATTAAGTAATTTTTCTGTTTGCTGAAAGCATTAAGGAAAAAAGCGCCTTAAAACCTTTCGCTGTGAACTTAAATGTTTCATTTGACTATTAGTTCTGAAATAGGGAATGCTTGAAACAAAGCCAGCCCCCTTAAATTTTAGGAAAAAAAAAAAAAAAAAGATTGCTAAACCACTGTTGGGCCAAACCTGTTTAAAAAAAAGTCGGAAAAATCTCAGCTCTGCATTGGGATCAGCCTTATCCCAGGTTGATAACCTCCTGAATGACCTCAGGGGATGACCCCAGGCACCACACAGGAGATTAAAATGGAAACCCATGAACCTGGGCTGGTGGAAATGGCCAGCACTGGCCACAGGCAGCAGCCCTGTCACTGCTCCAGCATCCTCCCCATTAAGCATTTTATTTTCCCAGTGGATGCATCCAAGGACTTGGCTTTTTACTGTGTGTATGTGGCTCCTGTCACCGAGGGTCAGGAGGGATTTGGTGTGTGCCCATGTGACAGGGTGCAGAGGGGTCCCCACCACTAAGCACAAGATTAGCAATCGAAATTAAAACACAAAACAGTCCCTAGCAAAGCCAGGGGAGTGACACAGCTGCTGGAAAATAATTTAGGGGGAAATATAAAAAGTTACGTTTCCATCCAAATCTACCTTCTGTGTGTTGTTGAATGGGGCTCACCACTGCCGGAGAGTCCCAGCTCCCCTCCACCACTCCCAGGCTGAAGAGACAAGGCCAGCTGGCCACCTCCAATCCCAGCAGCCAGCCCTCTCCTGCTGCTAGCCACCTCTTCAGCTGGGCCAAACACCCTGTTCTGAGCCAGAACGATTACCTTCTCTACACACCAGTGACCACAGGAGAAACCCTAAAGCTGCCAGTGGCTGTTCAACGCCCCGCAGAGCTAGGGAACCCTTTTCAGGCTTCACCCCTCTGCCTCCTGCTCCTTCAGAACTGGCCTTCTGTTAACAGACCCTTTCCTGCCTGCTTTTTTTAAGGCAAAGCCCCTCAATAACCCTGAATGAAGAGAGATGACTCCACTCACAGTGACCCCGGGGCTGCAACTCCCTCCCATCGCTCCAGCTCGGAGCAAGGGCTGTGGGAACAGATGTACCGAGACCCAAGGAGTTCAAGAGGCTCCTTGTTTGTATGGAATGTGCTGCTGCGGGGAAGAGGGAGCAACAGGAAGATAAGTACTCTCTTCTGCACATGGAACAGAGAAGGATTAGATACTTACAAATATTTTATCCTAGCTAAAGTAATTGCACCACTTGTTCTTATGAGTCAGAGCTATTTATTTTCATGCTTCAGGGCATCAGTTGATCGCACCAGCTGAGGTCAGGCAGAAATTCCCATTGCTTCTGTAAGCATTTTGCATATTGCAGGGAAGCGCATTAGCTCCAGTCACTGCAGCCTGGCACTGCCTGCTCTGGTCCCCAGTGGGTGCAAAGGACACTCCAGCAGGAACAGCTTCTCCACCTTAACCCTCCCAGTATGACACAGGAAATAATCCTTCCTATCATCAGTTCAGCTTCCGCTAGTGGAGAAGCACATCCCATGCTCCTGCCCTGGGTGGAGGATGCTGCGGCTGGACCACCGCCGTATCCAGATGCAGAGGATGCTGTGGCTGGACCACCACCACATTCAGCTGTGGAGGATACTGCCGCTGGACCACCATCCCATCCGGCTGCAGAGGATGCTGCAGCTGGACCACTGTTGCATCCAGCTGCAGAGGATGCTGTGTCTGGACCGCCACTGCATCCAGCTGCACTCCATCCTCCAGGCAGCAGCCAGGCAAGGAGACCAGCAGGAAGAGCATCCAAATGAGAAGAGAGGGTATTGGAGGCGAAAATAAAAACAACTCCTTTTGACCCTGAGCATGAGAGCCAAACCAGGGTCACCAAAGCTCAGTGACTCCACAGCCTCTGCCGGGAGCAGACATGGATAACTGCTCATTTCTGAGCTGTGCTTACAGATGCACAGCTCTAACTGTGTCACCACCGAGAACCCTCCCAAAACCCAACACTTGGCCAACATTAATAAATAAAAACCAGGCAGCATGTACACAGAAGGGGCAGAGGAATGCAAGAAAACAGCCACCAGCGTTGGGCCAGAGAAAATAAGCACCTCCCCACCCTCCCTCCCAGTGCTAACTACCCAGCTCCACTAACTCAGGAGCATTTAGTAAAAGTCTTAAAAGAAACTGCTCTTGATCTCCGAGCACTGAGCGTGAAATGAAGCAGCAGAGGCCAATGCTTGGCAAATAAAAGGTTCCCTTCACACAAACAACAGGTCAGGTTGGCTGTTCCTGGAGCATGCAGGGACTTCAAGGTGCTTTCCTGTGCACACACAACCCCAGCCGCCAAGCGCCTTCTACCACTCCTCTGCCTTGAAATACCCCCAGGAGCTGCGGCAGGACGGGATTGTTCCCCTACCCCCCTTTCTTTCATCCTGCTCAGCCCCTAACTGGGAGGGGTCCCCAGTCATCCTCCAAACAGCACCTCTTTGCCTCCTCACCCCTGCTCAGCCGCTCACCAAACACCAGGTATCTTACGTTTCCTCATCTGCGCTTCACTAAGCCCCGTCAGTAATTACACTGCTGCGGCAGCAGCTCTCTAACTTTAATTATAAGACAATTTCTGTTCTAATCCCTGGTTTTGACTCACTACCGCAGACACCACCACCCCCAATGCCCCCCCCTTCTCTCCCCCATCCTCTCACTCGGTCATTTCAGAAGTGAAGCCATGCAGATAAGAAGGAGTTCGAACAATTAGGTATAATGATAATACGGACATCACTTTCATACAGATGTCTGAATAGCGCTTCAAGGGCAGGACCGCAAGCCAGCCTGCTCTCTCAAGCTTTGCAGTTTCTTCTGTCATCAGAAACAGCATCAGAATTTTTTCTGGAAGCTTGCATTTTGTTTATTTTTCAAACAAATAATTATATTTCCATTGTTTTCAAAGCTCTGGGACACCCTCCCCTCACTGCTGGCACCTCACCTTCCAGCAGAGCCCACCGCAGAGACCAGGGAGCAGCAAACTGCATGCAGGGTTCAAACTCACTAAATCCCTCTGCACACAGAGCATCCCACCAGCATCCTCTGGGACACACACACACACACCCGTCCCGCTCTGGGTGACAACCCCTGCAAGGCACAGCCAGGGCACAGGGAGAGCAGGGAGGTTGTGGAGTCTCCTTCTCTGGAGACATTCCAAACCCGCCTGGACGCGTGCCTCTGTGATCTGATCTAGGTGTTCCTGCTCCGGCAGGGGGATTAGACTAGATGATCTTTCAAGGTCCCTTCCAGTCCCTGAGATTCTGTGATTCTGAGCATCAGGAAAGCAAAACCCCTCCAAATCAGAAGTCAGAACCTCCAGGTTTCACATCCAGATCTTCATCTCAACTCACCTTTCATCCCCCCCCCTCCCCAACCTGTCAACGGGAATAATATTTTTTCCCTGACATGCTTTGTTATTCAGAGAGAGAAGATTCTCTAAATGCTGAATTATTATCATCAAATTATAATACTCAGAACATTGTCTCCCTTTGGGATTCGTGCTGCAGGAGGAGTAGAGCAGAGCACAGGCATACAGGCACCCAGAGCTGAAATGTGCCACGTTTAGTTCCCTTAGAGATAGCGGGGATGGATGCTGCTTCAGGATTTTCTCTCTTTCTCGGCTGTCCTGACAGAGTCTCTCTGACAGGTCTTCTGCTGGAGAGAACTGAACTATATTTGAAAGGTAATTTTGGAGCAAATGGGAACAGAAGTGTCAGAGTTGTCATGATGAGATTTTTTGGAAATTCCTTCCCATTTCAGGGGAGAAGTGGGTTGGGGGGGAATCAAGACATTTTGCATCTCATTTTCAAAATGGGACGGCTCCTGCTGCCACCTCCAGCTTCTCCCAGCTCCCCACAGGCTCCTGGCTGGAGAACTCCGCAAAGGTCCCCACAACGGAGCCAGCCAGCCCCACACACTTGCTTCTTCCTCATTTTCATGTTCTGAAATAAAAATAAAGCTGATTCCAGGTGGAGCCACACAGGACAGCACGAGACAACAAGGCGCCTTGTGGAGGTTCCTACAGGGGAAGCCATATTCAACCTCTTCATGGACCCACCAGCGATGACCAGCACTAACAGGCATCTAGTGCTGCATCTCGGGCCACACATCTGTCCCCCCAGACATGCAGAAAAGCCAATCTACATTGCTGGGACTTCACAGAATGAGAGCACACAAGCACAGAGCCAGCCATGTCCAGCTCTGGTACCCGCAGGGCAGGGCTCAGCTCTCCCACTGCATCTGCTGGCTGCTCGGGGAGAGCATCTTCTGGGGACAGCCTGAAGAACCACCACCTTTCTCCTCATTCCAGCCCAGTTTAAACCTTCATTTTGACACCTTCAAGCCCTCCAGATGTCACCTTTTCAGGAAGGGAGGCAAAGACAGCCCAATCTCCGGAGATGGGCAAAGCCTAATGAATTTCTAAGGGTGAGAAAAGAGCCAGGAGAGTGAGATTCCGCGGGATGCGCAGCCAGCAAGCGAAGGAAAGCAGCAGCCTGTGCCTGGCTTGGCCCAGCCCCGGTATCACCACTGACACAGCTGCTCTGACGCCTGCCAGTTTCCATAACTCAGGCCAACAGCCTCAGAAACCTTCCACACAAGTCCCAGGGAGAAGGCAGATGCCACAGGCACGCACCAGCGCAGCATGAAGCCATCAAGCAGGGGGAGAGGAGAAGGAAGGCTCTGCTCCTTCTCTGCCACTAAACTTGCTCCCAGCTTTTGCCTAAACACTTTCCCCCTTCCCTCCCATGAAATTCACCCCGTTTCCCCTCCCTCAAAGTTTCATGCAGCTAGCCCAGGCACTGGGAATGTTAGGTCCACCAGTCCTGCTAGGAAGCTGGGATTCCCACACCCTCAGAGCACTGTGCCAGCACCTCTGCTCCTTATACACCAGCCCAACTTGGGCAGGATATCCTAGTTCATCCCAGTGCATCCCCCAGTAGCCTCTCTGGAGGGGTCCAGGCACAGGGTGGGCTGCCTTCTAGCCTCCCCCAAGCTCTAGTTCCCCCCTGCATGGCACAGCTCCTGCTGTCACATCCACAAGCTTCGCCCTGGGAAAGATAACAGCAGATGATACAAGACCTTGAATTTAATTGCAGTGGGGGGGGGGGAATAAAATTAAATTAAAAAAAAAAAAGGTGTTCAGAGTGATAAAGAACCCCTTTCATCAGCCACATTATTTGTGTCTCTTTTCCAGAGATTTTTAGAGCTTGCTGGGGCTGGTTTGCATCTTGCAATTCAGGGCCAGGGCTTGTGCAGAAGTAAGCCTATGGCTGGGCAGGCGGGTGGTCACCCATGAGCATCCCGCTTCCCCCAGGATTTAGAAAAGGAGCAATTTCAAACCCCAAGATGGACCCAGCAGTGGCCACTTCGTGGAGATGAATGAGAGGCCATTTAAAAACAAAATTCCCACACCCTTACACCCTGTACGGTTCAACCTGCCATGGTGCTCACTGGTTTGCTCTTGTAGCAGAAAACCTGGCCAAGGTTTCCTTCGGGGGCTGCTTCTATGGCCCTTGGGCTACCAGAGAAGAAGGGAGGCGGTGATGCAGTAGCCATTGGCAAACAGATTATCTGGGCATTGCAGGGAAGGGTCTTACTGGTGGGGAAGGGGGGCAGAGAGGGAAGGAAGCACAAGGCAAACCCCTCTGGAGAACAAGTAGCAACTAAATATTTATAGATTTTAATACACTGATTTGTTGAGTTGGGAAACAGTCCTTTAAGGGTTTGAAGATGCCTTTCAAGGCAATTCTTAATCAGCAACACAGGTGCAGCAAAGAGGAGCTCAACAAGAGGCAGAAACCACTCCAGAGGAAGGGCAGGAGAGGGGGGCTCTCCCCTCCTCACCCAGCAGGGACCCCCATGACCAGGACAGGATCCCAGTGGCTCAAAGAACCCTGCATGAGATTTATGTCCACGGCTTTCTAATTAAGTTCCTCCTGTAAGGGATTTATTTTTGGACAGCACTTTAGCTGGAGAAAATTCAATGATGCTGCTTAAGGAGAAACAAACTGCAGTATTTCACGCTGGCCATAAAAGAAACACTCCACACCTCTTCCAAAACATGCACAATCTGACCGAGGAAAGACATTGCTCACGCCTGCCTCTGCATCACCATCTCTACACCAGCTCCTTGTCTCGCCTTGGGAAAAAAACTCTATTCCAAAAGCATAAATAAGCAAAAACAAGGGGTGCCCAGCAGGTGCCAACCTCAGTCACTGCCCCTGGAAGCACTGCCTGGTTTGGCACAAGGTTTCCCCCACTACAGGAGAACACAGCTTTGTGGTGAGAAGGAACTTCTTGACTTTGAGGATGGCAGAGCACAGGAAGAGGCTGCCCAGAGAGGTGTCAGAGTCTCCATCTCTGGAGACATTCAAAACCCACCTGGACATGTCCCTGTGCAACCTACTCTGGGTGGACCTGCTTTGGCAGGGGGTTGGACCAGAGGATCTCCAGAGGTCTCTTCCCACCCCATCTTATTCTGTGACATCTACACCTTTCCAAGCCAGGACAGACCTCCAGGATGGCACCATTTGGTTTCTGTAAAGGTTTTGGTGCCACCAAAGCAAAGGCTTTCGAACAAGCAATACTGCTGAGCAAGTGCTGCACTTCTTCACTGGGTTCCTACCAAAGACAATGGAGAACCAGCCTCCCCCATCCCTCATTTATGATGGTGCAGAGCTGGAAGCAGGACACCTGACCAGCAGAATCCCAAACCTCCTGCAATACAGCCATGAAAAAAAAATACTTCAAGTAAAATGGCAGTTTTAATTCTAATTCAGCCAACTGAAGGGTACAAATTAAGTGTTCCCTCCCCTCTTTTCCCTTTTCTCCAGTGAAATCATATTTTCTGAAGGGAAAACCGTGAGGAAAGTTTTTGGATGCTCCTCTCTGGCTGGGAAGCATCAAGCAGTCCCAGGGCTGCAAACACAACATCCCACAGTCCGTTGAATCCATTACCTTACTTATCAAAGGGAGATTAATTATTCCAGTTCACAGGATATTTGGTTATTTCTTAATGCTCCAGCTACTGCATTCAAAAGAGACAAGATGCTCTTGCCTTGGCTCACTGGATTAGCTACTCACAGCCACCGCCAGCTTTTAAGACCCAAGCAAATGCCTCCTCCGGGCTCACAAAGAAACTGATAAATAAAACCCCATTTCAGGAGCAGCTGCTGATGCCTGAGCTGACA
Organism: Jacana jacana; assembly: GCA_013400555.1. NCBI lineage: Eukaryota > Metazoa > Chordata > Aves > Charadriiformes > Jacanidae > Jacana > Jacana jacana. The sequence continues at coordinate 123,224 of VZTM01023775.1, read as the reverse complement.
AGGTCCTCTCCTGCAGCCCCATCCAGGGCAGGGAGGGGGATCCATTACAACCTCCACCACTGACTCTAAGAGTCTAAGCAACTGTGTCTGGAGTTTGGGTTTCTGCTGCCAGATTTTAACAGGAAAGGGAGGAGGGGGGGCGGAAGAGGGAGGAAGCACACACACAAACAGGGGGATGCAAGAAATTGCACACATTTTGTTCCCGAACCCTCCAAACGTGACTCACTTTGCTCTATTGTGACAAACTGAAACGCCTCTGAGGAGTTCATTTCACGTCTCATCCATTCTCTGAATAATGGGAAAATCCCCCTTTGTTTCTCTAAGATATCAGCACCCGCGACGCGCCACGTACACCCGGTTCCATTAGACATAATGGAACAAGATTGTCCCAGAAGTTGTTTTCAATTGCTTGAGTGCATCCTTCATTTAGAGAAACAAGAATATATGAGCTGCTCTACCCCAGCCGATGTGAGGACACAATCTTTAAGCTGAAGTCAGAGCCATTTGTTTCCCAGCTGTGGCATGGGAAGAGGTTTGGGTCCCTACTCTACCCAGCTTCGGGACTGGGATGGCTTGGCCACCCTCTTGGGGGAACCCAGGCTCCTGCCAGCATGAAGCTGTGCCTGAAGCTGGAGGTCAAACTGTCCTATGGCAAAGGGTTCCTTCTCCCTTTCTTTCAAGCTTGGATGCTCCTACTAACTCTGAAGCTTTGAGACGCTGCAGCCCATGCGCTTTCCCAGTACATCCCACTGTGGTGACAATTGTACAGTCGGAGGGCTCAGGCACCCACTGAGACCTCCACGCATAACAAAAAAGCCCACTTATCTGCCAGAGAAAGCAGATCCCTCAGGAACACATGTTCAAGCTAGCTGCCTACAATCTACTTTGACTTCTTGGGACAAAAGAAAGTTTGAAAGCCTCAGAGACAAACCCAGGCTGCCTAAAGACACCATCTGCGACAACGATGTTGTCAGCACTGCCAAGATTACTTTTGTATTCAGAAAGAACCAATGGGGCTTAGTGGGGAGCAGAGAAGGATGGATCACAGCCGCCAGGTTTTCAGATTTGTTTTTTTAATTGACTGTCACCACCAGATAGTTCCTCTTCCCAACATGGAGGGGAAAAAAAAAAAACAAACAAATAATAAACAAACAAAAAAACACCCCAAAACGACAACAAAGCAAACAGCATCTTGAGCCTGTGGGATCTTTTTCAGAAAAGGGCTGGCTCAAAGGCTTCGTGACACAAATGCTTAAAGCCCATCCGAATCAAGGACGATGCTCCCATAACAAATTCACAGGGACACATGTCCTGCACCCACAGGATGTGACAAACCATCACCCCTGGGCACCGCAGGCCTGGCAAGTATAACAAGTTTTACATTTTCCCCTTGGATATGCATGCGATGGGAACACAAGCAGAATGACC
>VZTM01023775.1:91478-121739 GCA_013400555.1 Jacana jacana | reverse complement strand
CCCCCCCAAACCCCACAGAACTAATTTTCAAGATGTTCTTTCCCACTTAACACTTATTTTCTCTTCATATTTATCTCTCACGGCCCTACAGGGAAAGAAAACAACTCCTGACAGCAGCCAGACTGAAGCCAGACCAGCAAACACAACTGGTGGGCACTGGGGGTCTGCACAGAGGGGAGTGTGGCTCTCCAAGTGAGGTGGTCCGCAGGTGCTGCCATGGCCAGCATCCCCTCCCTGCTGTTCCCATGTCCACAAGCTTATCCCAGTCCTATCTTATCCCCCAGACAGATGAGCTCAGGGCCACCACAAAATCACAGAATCATGGAACTTCAGAGTCAGCTCTAGAGACCATCCAGTCCAACTCCCCTGCTAAAGCAGGGTTGTCCAGAGCACATAACTCAGGATGGCATCCAGGCGGGGCTTGAAGGTCTCCAGAGAAAGGGACTCCACACCCTGCCTGGGCAGCCTCTGCCAGGGCTCTGACACCCTCACCCCAAAGAAGTTTCTCCTCATATTCCAATGGAACTTCTCCTGTTCCAGCTTGTGACCGTTGCCCCTCGTCCTGTCACTGGGAACTACTGAGAAGAGTCCAGCTCCATCCTCCTTCAACCCACCCTTTAGATACTTGTGGGCATGAAGAAGGTCTCCCCTCAGCCTTCTCTCCTCCAGGTTAAAGAGTCCCAGCTCCCTCAGCCTTTCCTCAGGGAGATGCTCCAACCCCTCCATCATCTTTGTTGCCCTCTGCTGGGGTGTCTCCAGTAGTTCCCCGTCTCTCTTGAATGGGGGAGCCCAGAACTGGGTGCAGGATTCCAGTTGTGGCCTCACCAGTGCAGAGCAGAGGAGGAGAATGACCTCCATCCACCTACTGGCCACACTCTGCCCTATGCAGCCCAGAATTCCATTGGCCCTCTTGGCCACCAGGGCACATTGCTGGCTCATGGATAGTTTACTGTCTACCAGGACTTCCAGACAGTTCTCAGAAGTGCTTGCCAGGAGATCCATCCCTAACCTGTATTGGTGCCTGGGGTTCTTCCTCCCCAGGCGCAGGACCCTATATTTGCCCTTGTTGAAAATCATGAGGTTCTTCTCTGCTCAGCTCTCCAGCCTGTCCAGGTCACACTGGATGGCAGCACAGCCTTCTGGAGTGTTGGCCAGCCCTCCCAGTTTGGTATCATCAGCAAACTTGAATCATACTTTTACAGGTTTTTTGCCCCTCAAGCTGGCACCAAGCCCTCCCTCTATAGCTTCTCCTGGCTTGGTTTCAACACTGCTAGGTTTTAGTATTCTGCCTTGCCGCCCTAGTTCTCTCCACACTCAATTTTCCATTGACACGTTGACCCTCTGACACGTTTGCAGTTCTGGGCAGGCAGCAGGTAGCCCTTGTTCACCTGTCCCCATGAAACGGGAGATGAGGGGCAGGAGAGCGGGCATCCTCCTGGTCCTGCCAGGATCTTTAAGGTCCCTTCCGACTCTAACGATTCTACAATTCTATGGCCCCGCAGGAGAGGAAACGCTGGGAATTTTCTGAAGGGAACAGAAAGAGACGGAGGGGCAGGGGAGGCGGTGAACAAAAGGAAAGCAAAAAAAAAAAAGAAAAGATGCAGCACAAAAAGTGAAGGGTCAGGGGAAGAGAAAGAAAAGAGCAAAAGCAGCAGAAATTTGGCTGACGGGGTAGGAAATGTGACGCCGATGCGCGGTGAAAAAATAACCGCATGGCACCAGCATGAGGTGGGGTTGTGTTGGCAGCAAGGGAACTCTCCCAGCTCTGGGTGTCACCAGTCCAGCCCTGCCTGGCTCCTGGTCACATTTGCCAGCCCTACCAGTGTGCCCAAAAGAGCAGCAGGAGAAGATGGGAAATGGTTTTGCTCCTGGGACTGCAAGAGGCTTGTTTCTGCTTTGTCTTCTGGTTTCTACTCAAACACGTTGGGCAGAGGGTGTTGTTTGCCCACAGCTTATTCTTGGGGTTCCCCCCAAAAAAAGAAGAGCACTAGGAAGTTAATTGCTCCTAGAAGACCCACTTCAGAGTGTCCACTACAGCTCCAAGGGCTGTGTCCATCCACCTCGGACAGCAAGGCAGGAGGTACAGGAGCATGGCAGCACCCTTGTTTTGCCTTGAACCCAGGACTTCACATCCCTCCGCTCAGCAGAGGGGTGCCATCGCACCAGCACAGCATCCCTGATCCCCAGCCCTGCCCTGGCTGGCACTGGCTGTCCCCAGAAGCCACCTCACCCGCTCCCACTGGCTTTGCCACGCCATCCTGACCCACTCCATCACAACTCCGATGTACAAGGGGGCACATAAATACCCACCAAGGAGCAGCCCTGCTAAGGGTAAGAGCAAGAGGATCAGTGCCAGCACAGCCCAGGGGGCTCTGGGGAGGAGGAGGAGGAGGAGAAGGAAGAAGAGGACAGCTCTGGCTCACAGCTGCCTGCTGCGGAACACAATGCGGAGATGGAGAATGGCCTGTGATTACAATTTGAAGGGCTTCTATGCACTGAAAGGGAACTGATTCAATTGTGCCGCAACTCCCGAGAAGCTGTCAGCAATCAAGGCGTTCTCCTTGCTACAATCATCAGAGTCCGGGCGCGAGCGAGAACAGGGGAGGAAAGAGAAAAAAAAGAAAAAAAGAAAAAAAGAAAAAAAAAGGAGGAAAAAAAGAAAAAAAAGGAGGAAAAAAAAGAATAGCTTAGGTGATGGCAAGGTACAGCAGCGCAGCTCATTCCACAGCTGTGATTCCCCTCCCCATCAGCATCCATCATGGGAAGGAGCACCAGGGAGATCAGGGGGACAGAGGAGGCACTGGTTTGTGAGACGTTGCTCTGGCAAATGCTGGATGTCCCCAAGAGCCACTGAGCCACAAACAGGGATGTAGGGAGGCAGGGGGCTGCTGCAGAGATGAATTTGTGATGCAGGTCTTTTGTGACCGTGGACTCCCACTAAGTCCCTCGCGAGCATCCCGTCCCCCTGGGCCGTGAGCATCCATGGGCAGCATGAAGGCAGGGAGCCATCCCACACACAGGCAGCACCTCCACTCCAGGCACCTTCTGCATCCCAACCAGCTCCTTTCCCAGGCTGCAGGTAATTCAGATACAATTTGAGCCCAGGCTCCCCTCCCCACATGCACCCCATCGGCGACCACTCCTGTAGCTGAGTATCCTTGGTTTGAGGTAAAACAGAACTAATTTTCTAGTTTATAACTTTACTTTTTAGCTGGGCCTTTTCTAAATGACTAAACTCTGAAATTCCCAACAGATGGGTCAGAAGCTGTTCCCTCATAGGGTGCTCAGCCCTTATCACCCCAAGGGAAGGGAATTGCCCCCTTGGAGGGTGGGAAGCAGAAGTCTCGAGGGTTACCCCTGTGGGGAGGAGGTGACAGGACAGGGAACCCCAAACTGACCCCCAGGGTGTTCCATCCCATCCCCATCACACTCAGTAGAAAACCTGAGGGACCAAAGGGTCAACTCTCTTCCTTCCATGGTCGATGTCTGAGGAGGACCCTGTCTGTTCCTCTGCCTTTGATCCCCATCTGAGCGTTCCTGACTCCAGAGCTGGAATCCAGCTCCTGTTGGTCAACGAGTCCAGGCTGGGACTTTTCCTGATGCTGCTGGTGATGCGAGCATCATCCTGGGAGCTTGATACAGTTTTGTATAGACTGTAATAGTTTTTATTTCTTTTTTCCCCTCTTTTTCCTTTTTATTATTATTTATATTTTCATTAGTTTAGGTTTTTTTCTAAACTCCTAAATCTCCTTATCTCTTCCTCTCCTTTCTTTTTTTAGGGAGGAAGAGCCATCTGTCAGTTTGGTTTTGGTAATTTTGGCTGAAACTACAACACAGAGCCCAGTGCCCACCCCTTCATTTTGAAACAAGGATAAACATGGTTTTCACTCCACCAGCTCAAGATCCAAGCTACTGGAAGCCACTTTCAATGCCTGGCTGCAAACTTCCAACCAGGCTAAGAAAACTTTAATGCGGACAAGCCAGAAATTAAAAACCCCCTCTGGCTCCTGTCCTTCCCCATACGCCCCACTATTCACAGGGACAGTAAATACTTTGAGGTTCATTTGGAGGGGAAGGAGATGAAGGAGATGCTACAGAGCTGCTGGGCACGAATGACAACCATAACACCAGCCCTGCCCTGTGACCAGCACCAGCTGCCTGCAGCCCCCAGGACCCTAGCACCACCAGTATCACCAGCAGCTCGGCATTGCTGGCTGCCCTTCCCATACAATACTCACTTGGCAGAGCTGGAAAGTAACCCCTGAGGAGATGTCAGGTTTTGGGGAAGATCATTTTAAAAAAGCAGCACTGTGCCAGAAATGATTCCTTTGCCACTAATCCCAAAACCCACCGTTCTCAGAGCAGGGCACGTTATTTCAGAGTTTATCCCCTGCCCACGGACAACCTCTTCCTGAGCTTCAGGAGGAAGGATGGCACCAGGACACGTGTTTTCACCTCCCCATGTGCAGACACACACCCCCACCCATTAACCCCATCAAAGATTTTGTTTCTCCAGCTTTACAGAACTGGTTGTTCTGCAAGAAAAGAAACTACCCATCTCTGACGCCTGCTCCAAATCAGCAAACCCCATTACACACACGTTGGTAGGTAGAAGATATCCCAATATCCAAGGAGATTATAATTACCTCATTTGCCTCCTAAAATGATACTGTGACAATATTTAACTTAGAACACTTTGGTTATTTGCTAAAAATTATGTGGTAGCAATCAAGTGAAAATTTAGGCTGTAATACAGCCATAGCAATATTGCTAGTAATTTGCGTAACCAATAACAATTATTTTTAATGTGTTAGCCAACACGTTTAAATAGGCTTTTTTATATACACACACATGTGTGTGTACAAATACACTCACACTGATGGGCAACACGGGCTCAATTTCCACCCTCCCCCAAAAAATGAGGGCTTTCCAGCACTTTTCTTCGTTAGTGCAGCAAGAGATGTGAGGCTTCAGTAGGAAGACATCTCCTGGACAGCCTGATCCACACCCCCACCGTGGGATGCAGAAGTCCCCCACCAGCAACCTGTAATAATTCACTGAGTCCTTCAGGAAGGGATTGAGATGATGGGGGACAGCAGGATTTTTCCCTCCTCTGCAAGCCCATCCCAGGATCAACAGCTCTTCCACCTGGAGGATTGCTGGGGAAAACATCCTGGAGCTTTCTTGCAAGGCTTCTGTAGATCTGCTCCCAAGCTTTAACCTCTATTTTTAATATACAGGGTGCAAGGTTTCTTTTCTTCTAAACAATAAAAAAAGAAGAAGGAGAAGAAGAAGAAATAGACTCATACATTTTAACTTCACATTGCCCTCAGAAGATGGAAATCTGCTTACTTATTCTTTGCAATCCCAAATTACCCCTGCTGGGCCAGACACTGTAAATAAATCCCTACTTGTAGAGATATCCTCTCCTTTATAAGTGCATGATGGGACCAGCATCCCATTGACCTGAGGACACCAGGAGAACCAGCTGTAACCCCTGTGGTCTGTGTCATTGCCTCCTGGCCGGCAGGCAGTCCCAGGAGGGATTAGCATGAGAGCCCAGTGGGGTGATGCATTTCCCGAGTCTGAGAGCAGCCCTTGGGAGCACAGCCACCAAAACTCAATTTCCTTCTCTGCCGCTGCATTTAACCTTGCGGAAAGGAGCATGAGGATGTGGGAGAAGGAGGAGGGATGCAGAGGAGGATGGATGTTTCTATTCAAAGGCACCCCCCGCCCCGTGTCCTGCCCTTCCTGAGAAGTCCAGAAAGAAGCTCTCTTTATTTCTAGGAAGCAGAAGGGAAAAAAAAAAAAAAAAAAAAAAAAAGGAGCAATATTTCCAAGGTGTTGTAGCTTTCTGGCAGGGGAGTTTGGAGAGAGCTGCCACAGGAGTGGCTGTTCCTGAAGACTTGGGTGGGTGGGCAGGAGAGATCAGGGCAATCACACAGCACGACACCCACCACCCCTGCCCAACAGTAGCCAGCTAATTTCATCTGAGGATTTGTGCTCCCATTTTCCGCCTGAATTTATCTAATTGCAGCTTCCAGCTGCTGGACACAGTGATGGCCAAACCTGCAAGGTGGAAGCCTTCACTCTGAACAGCCTTATTTTCCCAAATACAGAGAGATGGTCAACAATGCTATTTTACCCCAAGCTTTCCCATCAGGGAAAGGCCACAGCCGTGCTCCTGGAGAATGGGCTTCTTTAATGGTCCAAGCACGAAAACAGTAATTCTCAGCAGAGCGCTGGGCTGTGCACCAGCCTCCCTCCTCACACCATTGCCTGGGGGCAGCCGGCTCCCTCATGTCTTTCCCCATCCACCGGGGGTCCAGAACACCAGGAGAAAAAAAACACTCCCCTCCAGGTCAAACGAGGCCCGAACTATCAGAAAAACCTACATCAGATGTGTAGGGTGAGGTTTCTTGGAAGTTGTCACTACTTGGCAAAACTTGGGCAGCCTGGCTGCCAGGCTCCTTTCAGTCCTTCAGACCTGAAAATGCTTCTCAGCTTGGGTACGGGGTTGTACCACACAATTCCCAAAATATCCAACACCAAGCCCTGGATGTTTCTCCTAAGAGCTGAGAAAACAGTAAAGCAGCAGCAGTATTATTTGTTACTATGATTATTTTACTTTTAAAAAGCAAAAGACCGTGGCTCTGGGACTTCAGGGCTAAATACCAACTGCAGGAGAGAAAGAACTTCACTTGGAGTCTAATTAAGGGTCAGCTAATGTAGAAACCAGCAAAGTATAATCTGAACAGGTCAAGGCAAAGCCAACTTCCTTAAGGGCGGGTGGAAAAGAGGCATGCTAAGCAACCTGGCAGTATTATCTGCGAAAGAAAGCCTTTAAAATAGATGAAGGTGATTTAAAGGGTCTAATTTCAGCAGATTTTCAGAGAGCTTATGCTAAAAGTGCTTCATAAAAGATTAAGGAAAATAAATGGCTACCCAGTAAGGGGCACAGCCAGGCAGGGATTACAGTCAGGGAGGCACATAAGGGACAAAGAGAGTGCTTCCCACATCGAAAAGAGGTGCAGAGGGAGCAACTGAAACAGGGAAACACCCTGAGAAGGGGAGAACAAGTAGCAGTTTGCAGAGGATCTCGAGGATCTTCAGTTGGAGACGGGGGCCAAGCAGCTCTGGCTGGATTCATGATGCACCGCGGGAGGTGGACGATGAAATTCCGTTTAGGTGAGTAAATGACTATGTTCTGCACACTGAATCGCTCACTAGAGGAAGGTGAATGTGCTGAAAAACCACCTGATCCTGTATTTTAGTTGATTTGCCTCCATTCTGCCAATAGAGGAGACTTCAAAGGTGGGCAATGAAGTTGCAACCCTGGCTGTTGCTGGACCAGGAGAGAAGAGCTAGCTGTGCACAGCTGGCAGGGAGATGGCAAGAGACTGTGAGTTCTGATCACATCCGTCTGTCTAATAAGGGATAAGTCAGCACGGTGGTACCTGTGGGGAACAGGGCTGCCTCCCACCAGCTATAGTGGAGATGCTGGTGGTGGGGCTGCCCACATACATGTGGGAAGGAAAGAGCCATTCAGGGAACACCCAGAATTTAATTCACAACCTGCAACACCTCTCCAAAGAAAGGCACGAGAACACAGAAAGGTAGAGACTTCATATTATTTTCGGAATTCGGTGTAACAGGCACTCAGAGCCTGGGGAGTGCCAAGATGTTACCCATCTAGACCCTTCATGAAAAAGCTCTAAACATAAGGAGGAAATTCTTGACATTGAGGGTGGCAGAGCACAGGAAGAGGCTGCCCAGAGAGGTGGAGTCTCTGTCTCTGGAGACATTCAAACCCTGCCTGGACAAGTCCCTGGGTAACCTGCTCTGGGTGACTCTGCTCTGGCAGGGGATTGGGCTGGATGATCTCCAGAGGTCCCTTTCAATTGGAATTACAATTCCAACTGTCCCACATCATTCTGTGATTCAGTGATTCATCTCCCTCTCCCAGCTGGAGATGAGCCATGTTGGCCCTTCTCACCTCCCCAAGACCTGCCACCAGCCAACCTTCCCCTCCCCACGCCGAAAAAAGTCCAGGAAAGGTCTGAAATATAGCATTTCATGGCTTTTAAATGCTTCCCCCTCCTCTGCCTGCTGCCTCAGCAGAGAAATTAGGCTCACACTGACTCCAGGAGCCGCTCTGCCCAGAAACCCCCCCATGACCTGTCCACCAGGACATCTCCCAACTGGACAAGGGGACACTGGCCACACACATATGGATTGCCAAGCTCCAAAGTTTATGGAGAACATGTGCAGGCAGGATGGTGCATGCAGCCTGTTTGGAGGCAGCCCTGGAAGCCTCTCAGCAAATATTTGAAATATATTTTGGGAGGCTGGTAATTTTTGGGGGCTGGGGGTGGGGGGCTGCCAGTTCATGCAAGCAAATTAAATTGAGGAGAAGTTGGTTCAGTGCTTTTAATTAACAAACCTCCAAGGGGCAGGGGAGGGGGGGAATTGTAACTCCAAGTCTAAGGTAAAAAGGAAAAAAACCCTGATAAAATAACCAACAGTTTTCTTCATGCGAAGCTAACACAGAGTAAATCAATCAAACCCTGCTCCCCCATGACAGGGGAGGACGCATCATTGAACAATGCTCATCGCTCCCCATTGGTGATTTCTCATCCCTCCTGTGCCAGGGAAACCTTAACCCAGCAAGCAGCCCTGGGGTCGTGGTAGGCGATGCAGCATCCTGGTCCCACCCCATAGGCTTCCAGGCATCACCCCAGCGATGCACTTGTCTAACACCACCAGGAGGAAAAAACAACAAAAAACACCCCAATTCTTGGGCAATTTAAGACTTTGACATTTTTTTTCCAGGCACTCAGGAGGGTGCCACATTAGCAGCCTCCACGCACCTAGCGAGAAGCTATTCAGCTAAAACTTCTGGAGAAATCCAGACACAGAAAGCGTCCAGCTTCCCAGGGATTTTTCAGTAGGGAGCACTAATGACATCAATCAGAAAGCCAGTTGAGCTTCATACACCCGCTATCTTGTGGCACTTCTTCGTCAGCATCTCTAGCAGCATCTAACAGCAGGAGCGCGCTTCCAACAAATCCCAAGCGATGCACTTCATTCCTACATACAGCAAAACATCAGGGCTGAGGTACCCCATGCCTCAGCACACATATTTGGCCAAGGAACGGTCGTACAGATGCCAAGAGCCACCCGCACAACCCTCCTCCGTCAGCCCAATGGTTCATACTGCACTGGGGATGTTGTGCTCAACCCCATGAAGCCAGAAGCCACGGTGGTGAAGACCAGGCTCTTTGTCCTCGGACTGGAGCCTGAGCAGGTAAAATCAGTGGTGCCACAGCTCCACATATGAAATAAGCGACTCTTGAAAAGCACTTGCAAGGAAATTCAAATAAATTCCCAAGTAACCCCCCTCAAATCAGTCAAACTGACTGAGTGAGGTGAGGAAATTTCCCCCCCTGCACTGTCCTTGCTGCAGGTGCATCCCCAAGGCTCTGCAGCAGAGGCACTTCTAAAAAAAGCATAGAGGTTATACGGGACAAAAGTGTTAGCATTCAGTCTGAGTATGGACTGGAGAGTCTGCTTTACACCACAGAAGCATCACTGGGTACCAGTATGGAGACCAGTGGTAGGGACTGGGAAGAGAAAGTAATTTACTGGATCTAACTGGAAGAGGAAGAAAAGATCAACTCTCCACAAGGGCCCCATCAGCAGAAGTATCCCAGCAGAGATCACAGAATCATAGAATGGTTAGAGCTGGAAGGGACCTTAAATATCACCCAGTTCCAGCCTCCCTGCCCTGGGCAGGGTCACCTCCCACCAGACCAGGTTGCTCAAAGCCCCCTCCAGCCTGGGCTTGAACCTCTCCAGGGATGGAGCAGCCACAGCTTCTCTGGGCAACCTGGGCCAGGGTCTCACCACCCTCACAGGAAAGCTTTTCTTTCTAGTATCTAATCTAAATCTTCCCTCTCCCAATTTAAAACCATTACCCACCATTCTATCGCTCCACTCCCTGACAAAGAATCCCTCTCCAGCTCTCCTGTAGGCTCCCTTCAGATACTGGAAGGTGTCCCCCGAGCCTTCACTTCTCTAGGCTGAAGAATCCCAGCTCTCTTAACCTGTCTTCATAGGAGAGGTACTCCATCTCTCTGATCATTTTAGTGGCCCTTCCTGTGCTGAAAACTCCAGAGCTGGACACAGTGCTCTAGGTGGGATCTCATGAGAGCAGAGGGGTAGAATCACCTGTGACCTGCTGGCCACACTTTTTTTGATGCAGCCCAGGACGTGGTTGGCTTTCTGGGCTGCCAGTGCACACTGTCAGCTCATGGTGAGCTTCTCATCCACCAACACCCCCAAGTCCTTCACCTCGGAGCTGCTCTCCAGTCATTCTCCACCCATTCATGCTTGGGACTGCTGCATCCCAGGTGCAGGACCCTGCACTTGGCTTGGTTGAACTTCATGAGGTTGTGACGTGACATGAGATGTGACAGCTGGTGCCAGCACATCCCCAGCCCACACTCCATCCTAACACAGACACAAGTGATGTTCAAAAGGGAAGGTATGCGACTTCTCCCTGCATCCCTTTCTCAGCCAGAGCCAGCAAACTACAGAGCAGTCAAATTTACACCTCCATCCATGTCCAGCACCTACTGTCTCCGCAAACACTGCCAGGGAAAGCCCCTTCAAATGGGATCTCTCCCCACTGGGGGTTTTTCCTCCGGTACAAATCTATTTGAAAAGAAGATAAAGCATCTGCAGTTTGACTGAGGTTTTATTCAGAGAAAGCTCTGGCTCAGAAATAATTGCCGCTTGCTATAATTGGTGAGATGCAGGAAGGGACTAGATACAAGTGGAGTCTGGTGCAATTTTGGGAGATTTGCTACGCTTAGCTCGCTTCTATCAATTTCAGTGGCTCAGACGCTTATGACCTGTTGCTCAGCTTATTGTGAAAATGGCTTTTATTTACTGCACTTCCATTAAAAGATGAAATCCATGCATAGGGCTCACAGGGCAGAAAATCACAGTTTACGTCTCAGCTTATCTCCCTTCAGCGGCCTCAGCTCATTTTCACCCTGGCTTGCTCCCAGCTGCTATAAAAAAAAGTATTTCTGAGCTATGTTTCGAGTGGCCAAGGTCCCTTCCAGCCCACGGGGCAGGAGGCACAGTCAGATTTTATGGGATCTCTTAGTGCCACAGCCTCCAAGTGGGGAGGATGGAGCCGCGGCGAGGATGGAGCCATGGGGAGGACGAGGATGGAGGGATGAGGATGCTGCGGTGCAGGCAGGCTTTCAGGGACTGGACATCACCAGTCCTTCTGAAGAAAACACAGACCCTGCCGTGCTCACAACCACCCTGCAAGCCCTGGACAGCACTGCCAGGCTATGGGCTCCCAACCTAAGGAGATGGGACAAGCCAAGGGTGGGTGCATCCCACCCTGTCCTGCCCTGCCTTTCTGGATCTCCAGAGCTTCCACTGTTGCAGCCCCGAGCCCCCCTCACAGAAAAGCAGGCATCACCAATGCAGAAGTAGGCTCAGCGCCTCCTCCTGCACCAGTTTCCTCCCAGTACCACCCACAGACACCACAGGGCTTCTCCCCAGAGCTGTGCCCAGCCTGTGCATCAGCCAGAGCAGGCAGCAGTGGGACCGTAGGTGCTTCCTCCCATGGTGGCTCTTGCTTTGCATGGCAGACACCATCAGCCACGTGTGATGGTCTCAGGGAGGGAGGATGGGCATGCAGGCAGCCCAAGGTCCCCCGTCCTCACAAGAGGCCATTTGAACACCTGACATGCCATCTCCAAGGGTAGCTGGAGATGGTCCCCAACACCAGCGTGGAGTTGCTAAGGTTACCTCCTCGGCTGCCTAATTAGAGAAGCTGTCACTCTCTCGCAGAGATCAGGAGACGTGTGTGCACGCAAGGGAGAGAGGAACTTTCAACCGTGCAGCTCATTTCTAGCATGCTAAAGCAGAGAGAAAACCCCAGCTCCTAAAGGGATGGTGTGTTACAGCCATCGGACTCGACAGCACCATCCTGCCCAGCCACTTCTGGAGCTGTGGGGAGTGCCATCAGCTGGAGAAGCACTTGGGGCACCAGTTACCCCAGCTCAGAGAAGCAGCAGCTCCTGGTCCATTTATCACCTACTCCACCCACACATTTCTTCCACTTCTGGCTTTGCATTTCCACCAGTCTCCTTGTCCCCAGCTCCTCATGCACCCTCACAGCCTGCAGGCAGGTGGGCAAGCAAGGAGCCAAAAAGGTCTGTCCCTCTCTCTCCCACCTCCATGCAGGACTTCTACTTCACGTTGGCAATGCAAATGAGGAGCCCCCTCAGGACCTTGCAAACCAAGGGAGGACCACTCGGCCAAGGTTGTTTCATGGATCAGCCCCAAAGCCAAAACCACAATCCCAGAATGACTCAAAAGCCCTATATTTTCTACCAGATGAATCCACACACTCATGTGTGCTTCCTGTAACCGCAGTAAAGACCACAAGGGAAGCTCTTCCCCCTGACCTCCAACACTGCAAAGAGATTGCTCTTACCTCCTGAAACCAGATCCCAAATAGAATCGTAGGATCATTCAGGATGGAAAAGGCCCTTGGGATCATCGAGTCCTACCATCAGCCCTACTCTACAAAGTTCTCCCCTACACCAGATCCCCCAACATCACATCTAAAAGACTCTTAACACATTCGAGGATGGTACCTCGACCTCCTCCCTTAGCAGCCTATTTCAGGGTCTGACCGCTCTTTCTGTGAAGAATTCTTTCTTAATGTCCAGTCTAAACCTGCTCTGTTGCAGCTTGAAGCCATTCCCATAGTCAAGGCCAGGAACCAAGTTGGGAGCATGGACCAAGACACAACAAGAAACAGAGCACCTCAAAGAGGCGCGGGAGAACCTCTCCTTTTGGGAAGCACCCAAGCATGACATGCATGTCCCACATACGGCTGCCCCTTTGTGCAGCCAGCTCTGAGCACCTTCCTGCCCATCTCCATCCCAGCTCCAACAGTGGAGGACTCTCCTCCGTGATGCAGAGAAGGTAAGAACATCCCCATCCGTGGTTGACATTCAGATTCAGGAGTGCTGGGCAGAGGGACCCAGGTCTGTTTACCCAGCACCATCCATCAGCTGTTACCCTTGGGAGAAACCACAGAAACCATCTTGTCTCTGCGGCCAGGCCTTCGAGGAATGAGAGCAGCAATATTCCTGGATGGCAGAGCTGCCAGGGCGTGACTTTGCTGCTTCAGAAAAGTTTAAGAGCAGCAAGATAAAAAAGCAGATGCAGCCAAAAATGCAAAATGATCCCTGAGGCTGAAGCACTTGCCAAGTTTCTCCCTAACGCTTCAAGACACCCACTCATCCTCCCCAAGGGCTTGTCAGACTCACATGGCAAAAAATACACGCTCCACACCCACCCAAGCCCAAAAGAAAAGACCCTGAAATAAATCTGGAATTCAGGGCTGGCAGGAAGACAAAGTTGGGGGCGGAAGAGGAATTTTTGGTGTCTATTTTCTAACGAAGGAACTGCCTGACAGCTCTTCTGCAGCAGACCAGGGCTTGTGGCCCTGTAACTCACACAGCCCCCTCAGACATTGCAATAGATTGCTTTTAATTATAGGGCAGGCTCTCAGAGGCCCCCGGGTATCTGAGAGACCACAATGGAAACTAGAACTTAATGGGAATAAAAAAAGAAAACCCATCACTGCAAGTTGCGCCAGGGGAGGCTTAGGATGGATATATGTGGAAAAAAAATCTTCTCCAAAAGGGTTGTCAAGCATTGGAACAGGCTGCCCGGGGAAGTGGTGGAGTCATCATCCCTGGAGGTACTTAAAAAGACAAGTAGATGTGGTGCTGAGAGACATGGCTTAGTGGTAACTTGGTAGTGCTGGGTTAATAGTTGGACTCTTAAAGTTTTCTTCCAACCATAATGATTCTATGACTCAATAAGAGGCTGCTCTGTGCAAGAGCCAATGCATGAGTAGCTGGGGCTAGACCAAGAGACCGCCGCTTAAACCAGTGAGATGCAATACTGGGACAAGGGAGACAGTTGCTGGAAGAGGCAGTGATGGAGCCCAAGCTGCTGGAAGTCCCCATTCACCCTCCCCACACCAGTGCTTCATAGGCAGCCTCTGCCCCCCAGCCCAGCTTTCCTGAAAGGCATGAATTGATGAGCCCCAGGGAACAGCCGAGGAGCAGGATCAGCCCAGAGATGACTCTGCTGACCCTGGAGATGGCCAGCTCCAGCCTCTCCCTGCATTCCCTCATGGAGAGTGTGCTGCTTGGTTAATCTATTAGGCAGCTGCTTGCTAAACAGCTGTGAAAAATCAGTTTTCACAGACCAACTCCAACTGCAGCAAGCACTGCTGGGGTCAGAAGTGGTGAGGGCACCGCTCAGGCAGCAAGGATGGGACCAGCACATATCCATGCTCCATCACCATCTCATCCTGTGCCCTCCCTCATGCTGCTCTGCTGATCCAGCAGCTGCCTGGAGGAAAACAAGCACCCACAGGACAGGAGGCACCCTGCCCCATCCCTGAAGGGGTTCAAGGCCAGGCTGGATAGGGCTTTGAGCAACCTGGCCTGGTGGGAGGTGTCTCAGCCCATGGCAAAGGGGTTGGAACTCAATGATATTTAAGGTCCCTTCCAACTCTAACCATTGTATGAACCCACTGTATGAACCCACTGCTTCCTCCACCGAGGCTGCAGTAAGCTCATTCTACCCAGCACATACCAGTAACACCAATAGTTACCTCTTGTGCTCTTTCAGCACAAGAGAGATATTGAGGTGCTGGAGCAAGTGCAGAGGAGGGACACGAAACTAGTGAAAGGCCTGGAGAATAAGGCTTATGAGGATCAATTGAGGGAGTTGTTTAGTTTGAGGAAGAGGAAGCTGAGGGGAGACCTCATTGCTCTCTACAACTGCTTGAAAGGGCATTGTAGAGAGGTTGGTGCTGGTCTCACAGGCAATTAGTGACAGAACAAGAGGGAATGGCTGCAAGCTGCAGCAGGGTAGGGTTAGGCTGGACATTAGGAAAAAGTTTTTCACAGAAAGAGTGGTCAGTCAGTGGAATCAGCTGCCCAGGGAGGTGGTGGAGTCACCATCCCTGACTGTGTTTCAGAGTAGATTAGATGTGGTGCTGAGGGATCTGGTGTAGGGGAGAACTTTGCAGAGTAGGAATGATGGTTGGACTTGATGATCCCAAGGGTTTCTTCCAACCTATATGATTCTATGATTCTATGATAGAGTCCACTGACTTTGCCACACTGGCTGCAGGGTCACCTACATGCCAACCAAAGCCAGTAGCACCTCAAAGTGCCTTCACCAATCTTCGGGCACGGTCAGGTCTGAGGTCTGATTCTGGCCAGGGAAAGTCTTGTTGAGACCTGTCTTTCACATAAACTTTATTTTTTATTTTTTTTTTTTTTTTTTTTTTTTTTTTTGGTAATGTGTCAGTTTAAGATTGTAAAAATACTTTCATCTTCAAAACAGTGTCACAACTCCCCTTCAGCATTTTCATAACAATGCTGCGATTTTGGCTTCAAAACATCTTTCCAAACTTATTGTTCGCGCATACGGCAAACTTTAAAGCTCAGAACTGAGGGGCTGCGATGAAACTGGAACAAGCCGCTCTTTGAATAAAGACAAGTTTTCCTTTCATCTAGTGCTAATTAACAGAAGCATCCATCCCTCTACGCTGGCCTCTGGTCAGCACTCGGTGTGTCCACGAGACCTCAAAGAAACAACTCCCTCTTCCCTCACTGCAGCCTGGCTGTGCACAACACAACGTGGCATCCTTATCAACAAGGCACTTCCCAGAGACCAACATCAGGGAGATGAAGGAGCCCCTCAGGAGCTGCTGCGGGACCCTTTCAGCTCAGTCAGGATGCACAGATGCTGATTGCAGCTCTATGCAGCCAAGCATCTTGTGAACACAGGAGCAAATCTTCATAGGATACTCCAGGGACCCGTTCCTCACGTTCTGCTGGCCACCACAGCAGGGGCTGCTGGACAGGGTGGACCTTGGTGCCCACCATGAGACCACTCTCCTATACAGACAAGCTGAGAGAGTTGGGGGTGTTCATCCTGGAGAAGTGAAGGCTCCAGGGAGACCTTAGAGCAGCCTTCCAGTACCTAAAGGGGCTACAAGAGAGATGGGGAGGGACTCTTGATCAGGGAGTAGAGCAATAGGACAGTTTTAAACTGAAAGAGGGGAGATTTAGATTAGATATTAGGAAGAAAATTTTCACTATGATGATGATGAGACCCTGGTCCAGGTTACCCAGAGAAGCTGTAGCTGCCTCATCCCTGGAGGGGTTCAAGGCCAGGCTGGAGGGGCTTTGAGCAGTCTGGTCTGGTGGGAGGTGTCCCTGCCCATGGCAGAGAGTTGGAGCTGGATAATCTTTATGGTGCCTTCCATCTCTAACCGTTCTGATTCTGTGATTCTCCCAGCCCAACCTTTCCCTCTCACTCAGTTCATGCCAGGAATAAAAATCTCCCTGGGCAGCTCCCTCTGCTGCAAATATTTGCATAGAGTTGGACGAACAAGAGCATGGAGAAGACTGGGGAGAAGCTGCACGGCCATTACCAGCCAAATTAGAGCTGCAGGTTGTTTTCCAGCCAGGTCTACAGCACCTCTCCTCTGGCACAGGTC
Source organism: Jacana jacana (assembly GCA_013400555.1). NCBI lineage: Eukaryota > Metazoa > Chordata > Aves > Charadriiformes > Jacanidae > Jacana > Jacana jacana. The sequence continues at coordinate 105,103 of VZTM01023775.1, read as the reverse complement.
TCACCTGCCCTCCAGCTGCCACAGCCGAGGCCAGAAACACCATTTCACATCACAGCCTTTCCTGAATCTCAATTCTTCCCCCACCCAACAACAGCAAAATGAGAAGAATATTAACACCTGCTGGTTTGCCCTTAGGTTCCTCCAGAGCGGTTTGTGTAGAGAGAGGATCAGAACAAGGAGTGATTAAAAACTGCAGCCCTATATCCACAGAAAACCCTTGCCTTTCAGAGGCACAGCAAAATATGGCCCCTTCCTTCCCAGCCCAAACCCCCTTCACTAGCAGGGACAGGGAGCTGATGTCCTACAGCAGCTTGTTGCACAAAGCTGCAGGACATGGGGCCATTTGGGACAGCAGGGAAGTGACCACAGAGCCGCTTCAGATGTGGGCCAGGTATCCGCAGAGAAATTTGCACCATGCCTGCTGGAGAGAGGCTTTGCAGACCAAGGTCTAAAATACTGCCCACAGAAGCTGTGGAATGCCCATCCCTGGAGGTGTTCAAGGCCAGGTTGGACGGGGTTTTGAGCAACCTGGTCTGGTGGGAGGTGTCCCTTCCCATGGCAAGGGGGTTGGAACTTAATGATCTTTAATGTCCTTTCCAACTCTAATCATTTGATCTTGGCCATGGGCAGGGACACCTCCCACTTGAGCAACCTGGTCTGGTAGGAGGTATCCCTTCCCATGGCAAGGGGGTTGGAACTGGATCTTTAAGGTCCCTTCCAACTCTAACCATTCTATGAATCTATGATTGGATTTCCATGACTCGCAGCACACCTCAAACCAGCAGAGAAGCCCACCGGACAGTGGGGAACATGGACTCAAGGCATCCACGAGATGTCACAAGAGAAACCCTAAGGTGTTGCTCTGCAAAGGGAAGGCTTTGGCGAGGCTCAACTCTTCTTCAGCAATCCCTGCAAACGCCTTGTACCTCAAACCCCAGCACAGGGCCTGGGCTGGCACTCCAGCTCAGCTGGCAGTGGTGCTGCAAACAGGATTTTTTTTTTACTCCTGTTTTGCCTTTAAGTGGCTCATGGTAACATGCTGTAAAACCCTCCAGCAGCAAGGAGGGAAAAGGTTTTACAAGGGTCTTTAAAAGCCAGCCCAGGCAGTGGAGAAAACCGCCCCTGGCGCACACACATTTTGGGCATTGTGGGGAATTTTGGGCATTGTGCACAGCCCCGGGGGAGCAGAGGGAGAGGCCGGCAGCATCCCCACACCCCATATCCCGACAAATCCCTCTTATCCCGCACACTTCTGGGCCGTGGCACGATGAGGAACAGCTTGTCAGCTACAGCCAGGCAAAGGCGGCTGCTACAAAAGCAGAATAAAATCGAGTACAACGAGGAGCAGCGTGTCTGTGGTGCAAACTGCTGCTCCGGCAAGACCCCAAGCTGGCTACGAGCAGCCCCTACAGGCAACGTCCCTGACTCCCTCCCAGCTGCCACGCCACCAGATAATGGATTTCCTCCTCCTCCGACGCAGCAGAAGGCAGGAACACGGTAAGGACAAGCACGCTGCTCGGCTGGGGAGAGCAAAGAACAGAAGAGGAGGGAACAGCAAGCGCTGGGATGTGATAAATGCAACGTACGGCAATGTAACGGGGTTGGCGTTCTTCAAGCAGCTCTGGTTTCTTGAATTGCGCTAAAAGGCGAGACTGCTGCTATTTAATTAAATACACTTTGAGCCCTTCTGATCGCACTCGGAGAAAATAAAGCAAGGAACACATGGCTGTTGATCCAGTACAAGGCAGGCAACTGCAACAGCTACAGCAAGGACAACCACAAGCCCCTGTTGCCTTTATGAAATTCAATCAATATCGAACCTCTTGATGTCCAGGATCCATGAACTATGCTGGCAACACCACACTGGGTTCCTGGTAGCCTGAGGAACCATCTCGATGTGGTGCGGGGAAGGAGGCAAAGCTAAAGGAGCTGCAGGTGGCCACATCTGCCCTCCTCAGGGATGAGCTTTGGAGACTCCAATGCAAGAGATGGAGAAAAAGGCTGGTGTACTTTTGAGGTCCTCCTGGCTCCACCCCAGGGGCACACGCAGCAGTTCCAATACTCAAATATTACAAAATAGCCTCCACTCATGGTGTGTTGTCTCCTCCTTAACTGAGGACCCCAGGCTGGCAGGTTCCTCAGCCACCACTCATCCCAGCTCTCCTGCACACCAAGATGCATTTAATGGGAAAAAGCAAAGGCTGCTTTTGATTTTACAGTTTGTTTATAGCATACATTTGAGGAGCTACACAGGATGGGAAAATACATCCCATAAACAAACTGCTAAACAAAAGAGGCTAAGTGTGTACCACTCCAAGCAAAAATAGACTGGCGCTAACCTCCGCTTTTTCAAGCATATGCCTCCTGTGACAGCTTCGTTTAGTGCCCCTTTATCCCACTTCCAGTTCTGATTTTTAGGCTCCACCACCGCTGACAGCAGCTCCAGACGCCTCCCACAGCTCCAGGTAAACCTGGGGCAGGGAAAAATAAACCCAACTGGAGCTGGAGACTCCCAAAGGCGAGCCAGGCAGCGGGCTGCATCCCTTTTCCCTGCTCCCACTCCATGCAACAGCAGCCCAGATGTTGGCTGAAGACTGCAGGACACAGGGACGCCATCATCAGCTGGCTCAGGGAATGTCTCTGCAGGGACAGACAAGCACACTGGGTGACAGAAGACTTGCCTACTAAGAATTTTGGAGAGAGACATTTACTGTCTCCCCACCAAGAGCTCCCCATGCCCAACAGCTGGACCCTGCCACCTTCCTTATGCCCAGAACCAATTTCTCAAGCACTCAGACTTTGTTCCCTCTCTCGGGGCTCCGTGGAGACCACGTTCCCCCCGTGAAGGCTTTTTTCTGCCAAGCTCCAAAGCCGCTGGAGCTGCACGAAAGTAATTCCCACCCACTCCTCCTGCCCCAGGAAGAATATTTCTCCGCTGGTTTTGCATAGCAAACAGCTACACTGTTTCCCCCCCCCCTCCTTTTTTTTTTCCCCCAGAAACTCAGGCTTAGAGGAGAAATACCTTCCACAGTGCTAGTCCGAGACCAGACTTGGTAAAGTTCCCCCTGGAGGGGGGGTTGGAGCTGGGGGGGTGTTGGAAGGGGACATGCTGCTGCAGAGATTAGACTGCAGCCTGTACTGATATCATTCAGTCACCCTGGCAGGCTGCAGCACACCGAGTTTGTAAAGCTCCTCGGGAATCCTTCAAGATGAAAGGTACAGCACGATACGGATGTATTATATCCACGGGCTTTGTTACAGCACACATTTCCTCGCGCGGTTTTATTGCTGGAACACAAAGTTCAGCCGAAGCCCGGGGGCTCTTCAGGTGACAAATGCACCCCCGCAACCCTCCCACAACTCCATAGGGGGATGGAAAATGCCGAAGCCCCTGATGTGAACACGGCAGACCTGCCGGCACAGATAGGGCAACAGCGTGGCTGCTGGATGTGCCTTCAGCCCGCAACACACCTCGCTCCTCCTGGACATACCTGTTGGGTCCCTAAAATGCCACTGTCATCAGCTCCTCTACAGCATCCCTCCTCTTCAGCTGGACCTCCTGCCCCACTGGTCATCCCCAAGGGGTCAGGAGGCTCCAGTGGGTTCAGCCTACCTTAATCATAGAATGATAGCATCGTCTAGGTTGGAAGGGACCTTTAAGATCATAGAGTCCAATCTCACACTTGCCAAAATCACCACTACACCACGTCCCTCAGCACCACATCTACCATACCTCCAGGGATAGTGATTCCACCACTTCCCTGGGCAGCCTGTTCCAATGTTTTATAACCTGTTCTATAAGGAAATTTTGCCTAATACCCACCCTAAACTTCCCCTGCCACAGTGGTATCTAGTGGTACCCAGCTCTGGCATCTCCTAGGACACCACTTGATGGACACCTGCCCATCTCAAGTACCTCCTCCAGACAGAACATGATGGGAGACATTTGCCACATTCAGAGAGTGGCCCTGGGGCTGGGTCCCACCAGAGCCCGAACCAGGAAAGTCCATGGAGATAAACCCCAGCCATGCTGCTTTGGCCTAGGCTGACTCTCCTGCAAACTCCTGTCTGTTCCTGGGAGGGAGGGAAGGAAATGGTTTCTACTTTTTTTTTGGAAGCCATATTGATGCCTGAAATGCTACAAATGAATCTGTGACACAGCTTGGCCATGGGTTACCCAGCATGGAAGAAAGGGTGGGGAACATCCATACACTTTTTGGATCACTTCCCCAGCAGTTTGCTCCTCCTGAGCACCTCTCCCTGACCAGATCTCCCAAGACATCAGAGTAGGAGGAACAAGGAGCATAATGCCACAGAAGCCTGGGAGGAATTCCCTGGGCAGGAAGAAGAGTTTAAACCCTTCTAATTTAAACAGATGAGAAGAACAAAAGACAAGAGAGAAGTGTGGTTGGGGTAGAAAGAAAAGGAACATATCAGGATGACCCCAAAGGACCCAAAGCTCTTGAAAGCCACCACCAACCTGGGCTGAACCCACCACAGGAGGCTCCCATGAGTTGAGCTTATCTTAATCATAGAATCATCCATCCGGAAGGGACCCGGAGGGATCATGGAGTCCAACCGTCCACCTCACACTACCAAAACCATCACTAACCCATGTCCCTCAGTATCATGTCTACCTGCTCAGACCGTCAGCCAGGACAAAGGGCTTTTCATCTCTCTCCACCCACCCACAGCAGCTCCTATAAGGCAGCGCTGATTAACTGCGACTGAGGTACAGATCTGGTAGCATCTGTCACGGGAACCCCTTCACCCTGGGAAGCCCATCTGAAGGGGAAACTCCCTGGGAGAGCAGACCTCACTCAGGATGCATGCAGCAAGAATAATTAATTAGGTTGGTGGCACCAGCTTTTCCCCCAGCTCCTGTCAGACCCCCAAGCAGCAAGAGAAACAGCAACACGGCAAATGTAAGTGGTGGCAGAGGTTTCAGAGCCTCAGCATACAGACTTAGTGGTCCCCAGCCAGGGGGACAAGCAGCAGGTCCTGGTCCAGGGCAGCAGCAACCAGGCTCCACTCCAGCCATCTCCTCAAACACACAAACTGCCCCTCATTTGCCATCAGGCTGCTGATACAGGAGCATCATCGAGAAGCTGATGCTCCCAAGCAGTTGGCTACAGGCAAAAAAAAAAAATATTAAAAAAAACCAAAAAAATTCCTGTGCTGTTACCAACTCCTGTCTCCCGTCACTTGATCCCATGTTTTAGGGATGCAGCAGTCCCTGGAATGCCAGTCGCTGGAGAAAGCAGAAAGAGCAGGATGGGAAGAAGGATACGGGCTGTGAACAGCCTTGGAACAGCCACAGCTGTGACTATGGCAGCCACAGGAATGCTCTGCAGGGCCAGCTCACCTCAGCAGAACATCCTTGGGGCTGACCAGGGAGCATGGCTCATCTGGCAGAGCTCCAGCCATGGGGGAGGCCACCCTGCTGGCCCCCAGGAGACACAGGGGTAGGGGGGAGGAAAGGGAAGAAGAACCAAATCCTCTACGGTATCAGCACAGCTGAGCTCCCGTGAGGCCACACCTCAAGTACTGTGTTCATTTTGGGAAACCTCACTACAAGAGGGGCTGGAGAGGGTCCAGAGAAGGGCATCAGAGCTGGTGAGGGGTCTGGAGCATAAGTTTTATGAGATGCAGCTATGGGAACTGAGGTTGTTCAGCCTGGAGAAAAGGAGGCTGAGGGGAGACCTCATCGCTCTCTACAGCTCCCTTTAAAGGAGGGTGTAGAGATGGGGTCAGTTTCTTCTCCCAGTGAACAAGCAATAGGGCAAGAGGAAATGGTCGCAAATTGCACCAGGGGAAGTTTAGGATGGATGTTAGGAAAAATTCCTTCACCAAAAGGGCTGTCAAGCACTAGAACAGGCTGCCCAGGTGGAATCACCATTCCTGGAGGGATTTAAAGATGTGTGGGGTGTTTAGGGACACGGTTTACTGGTGGTTTGGGCAGTGTTAGGTTGATGGCTGGACTAGGTGACCTTAAAAGTCTCTTTCAACCTAGAGGATTCTATAATTCTATGCTCACAGATGGACTGGGAACAAACCTGCGGTCTCACACCCTGCACACCTATTCTGCAGTCTTGGGACTTTTGGGAGGGCAGGTTCACACACACACACACAGCCCAGTTCGTCCATGTGGCCTTTGCAGCCAGGGCAACACCCCTCCATAGACATATCTCCTGAGACCCCGAGAAAGCAAGCTATCAGGCACAAAAATCACCAGCTTGTCCCCAAAGGCAGGCGGCAGCCAAGCTGCCAGCCCTGGGGAGCCACACTCTGCTCCCTCCCCCACCTCCCCACTGCAGCTGGCAATGGAATTCCTGTTTCTCCTGCAATTCTCCTGCACTGGAACAGCAGACGAGGATGCACAGGAGGTGCTAAGCCCAGCAGGACCCCCCTCCAGCTCTCCTCTCCCCGCAGAGAGATGCACAGCTAACCCTCACGGTGCAGACAGTGCTGCGTGGGGCCATCCACACTGGCTTTGCCTCCCCTCGTTAACAGGATCACTCCCGAGCATGTGCCTGGAAGCAACACCATCAGCTCAGTAATCTTCCTAAATACAGCAGTTACCAGGTGACTGGGTAAAAAAAAAAAAATCTCTTTTACTGCTGATGCTGCTAATGGAAAATTTCTCCTCTTTCGCTGCCGCTTTCAAAGCCAGTGGCGGCTTCATCCAGACTTTGTTTTCCACGGAGACGGGAGAGGTGGAAGTGCAGAAGGAGAGGTGCAAGACTTGCTGGGGAGCAGAGAACAAGAAACAGAGGGAAACTCAGACTTGTGCCTTTCTCCCGGACAGGCAGGGCCCTGGCTCCAAGCCTTATCTGCCCCATCTTCTCGCAAGCACTCACAGCCCAACCTCCTGCGAGGAATCCCTCCTTCCTCCCCAGACCGCAGTGGGATAAGGATGCTGGATGCATCCAAGGAAGACACCCAAAGGGATCGATGGGCCAAAATCATTTACTCTATTTTCTTTTTTAACTCCACTTGCCTCCTCCCTAGGAAACAACCAGAAAGCCTCACCCAGCCAGCGCAGACACAGGCAGCCAAGATCACTGCTCATCCCCTCCGCGTGCCATTCCGCTTCTTCAATACCATTAAGTGTCTCCACACTGTCTGGACACTGGAAACCTTAACTGCATTAGCCCAGACCCGAGCAGCAGCACAAGCATTCAATTCTTTTAAGTGGCACCACTTCTCAGGCGGGTTACACACAGGAATCAGCTCTGCTCAACCCACCCCACAGAGGCAGGACCGGTGACCAGCAAGGGCAGATGTATCCAGGCCCATCATTCCCCATTTCAGATAGCTGGTGCTGGAGGAGGATGCTCCTGATACGAGCTGTACCGTGGGCACCACAGATGATGAAAGGCTTCAGTCAAGGCATTTCTATTTTCTTCACTTCTCCTTTCAGCCTCCAGCCCCAGCCTTCCCCCACACACTACAAGGCATTTTGGTGCGATGGGAGGTGTTTCTCAAGCCACCTGCAACTGCTAACATATGTGTCAGGGTAGCGTAAAATCAATACCTCAGCGTTCCCACAAGTGGCACCAATCCATTTCTCCTCCTGTCCCAGCCAGTCTCACTTCCTGAACTCCTGTTACACTGGGAAAGCCCAAGGGCTCAGCCCCGTGTCACAGTCAGCCACCACCACACACCTGCACCGTATCACCGAGGCAGCACAAAGCCTTGCTCATCACACAGCCGGGGCTCATTCTTTTAGGGCTTAGAAAGGAAAAGACGGCAAGTTTTGGAAGTAATGTCTGTGCCGTGGCACTTGGAGGTCACCCACCTCTCCAGCTCCCAAGGCAAGAAGCACACTCCCCACCTCATTCTGAAGAAAAGCATTTCTCTTTTTTTTGTCCTTCCAGCAGAAGAGCAATAAAGATCCATGGCACACAGACATGATGGAAAACCTGCTGCCATGGTAGGGGAGGAAGGGGGGAGAAGAGGGGATCCCCAGCATCCTCCTCCTCCTGCTGCTCCCACAGCTCAGCGGGAGAAACCCTGCTCCTCTCTCTATAGTTAATCTTCTGTTGCCACTAGCTGGTCAACGTGGGTACTCTTGGAAAGCAGCAGCTCTCCAAGCACAGCCTGCCGCTCAGTTACAGATTCCCACCTTTAACTGTGATTTTCACCCCAGAGAATACCCAAGAGGAAGCAAAATCCTCATATGTCCACACCCCACTGTGCTGGACAAGCCACATTCAGCCTTGCCTTTGGGGAAGGAAGGGCTCACCTGAGGACTGACCCATTTTCAGGGATATTTTCTGCCTACAGACCTTCTTGAGCTCAGGACCCACAACACCAGTACAACCCCAGTCCATGCTGGGCTTTCCTTTCTTCCCTTTCCAACAACAAGAAGCCTGGAAAACTCAAGTAATCATAGTTTCAGACAAGGTGGGGAGGAAATTGCTACCTGAAGGGTTTTCCTCTTTCCTTCCCAGGCAGCTATGGACACCAGGGATGTGGCTCAGACCCCACAGCCACACAGAGCTGTGGATGGGCATGAAGGCAAAGGGGAGCAGCCCCTGCTCCCAGGTCTATATCCCCCCCAAATCCCTATCCCCAGGGAGCCCGCCGCCACATTTCATCTTCACGGTACCACCTCCCTGGGGCTTTTTTGTTCCCTCCACCCTCCTGTGACTCTTTACCCCTTGGACTACCCTGGGAACAGCCAGAAGAATTAAAATAAGCATAAAAACATCAAACCTCTGGCCAGATGTGCAGCACCATTCTTCAAGCCTAGCAGGGGGCAGATATCAGAAAAGGGACTGAACTTTGCTCACAGGCTTCTCTCTGGAGATACAGCTGGGTTTCTAGATGCTGTGCCTTGATGAGCAGGGTCTCATGGTGGGGACTCTCCTCTCTGCTACCCACACAATGCTGCTGCAGGTCTCAGGGGCCAACTCACAGCAGAGAACAGCACCTCTGGACAACAGCATTAACAGCCTTCCATTGCACCCACGCTCCCCCAGTGCTCCCAGTGCTCTTCCGTGCATCCTCCAGCCTCCCCACCCTGCTTTGCAAACACAGGAGTTGTGAGCAAAAGCAAGGACAGCAAAGCCCCACTCAAGTGTTCTCAGAAAAAGCAGCAAATTCAAACAATCCGCAGAAAACTAAATGCTTCCACTTATTTGAATGCGTTCTTCCCCTAAAGAGAAGAACCAAAAAAAAAGATGGGTTTGGGAAAAGTTACGGAAGAAGAGAAGAGAAGCAGCGCCGAACTGCTGAGAAGACAGAGGAGCTGCAGAGCTTTGAGAAGCGGGGCAATAACTCCATCATCCCCACAGCGGGACCACAGTGGGGCACCAGCAACATAGATGCACCAGCACCTTTTCTGACACCCACTGAAACAAAAGCGCCTCGTAGTACTGCAGACACCACTCAAACAGCATCCACTAGAGCAGTTTATGAGTAGCATGTAGTAAACTGGTCTTACACAAGCCACCACAGGGTGAGAGCAGTGGTGACAATGCATCTGACTCTTCCCCTTCTCCCTCCTATAGATATATATATATATATCCCTATCTACTCACACATCCACAGAGCTCTTCCAAATTAGCTCGGGAGCTAACTGCTTCACTCCCTGAATTGCACTTCAAGCAGCTATTGTACAGTGCACATGGCTGCTGACTAAATCAAGACACATACCTCGGAGAGACCTCGTCCTACCAGGATAAAGTCAACCATAGCCTGCACCATTTGCCAGCTTAACACCAGAGGACTGAGAGGAAGGGGGTGGGGGATGAGGGGAGGAACCAAACCGCAAAGCATCAGTGGGATCCAAGGTTAAGGAAAGGGCAGGGTGCTTTTTTATCAGAAAAGCAATTCATAAGGCACTGGTGGCAAAGTTACATTTGTCACCCCCTGCCACCACTGCGCTTTGCTGTCTGATTTTATAGCAGTGCAAATGGGGAGGGGGAGTAAGGGGAGAAACGTCCTTCTTGTCTCCAATGCAAGAGAAAAATTAAACCCAGGTGCAGTAAATACACCACCTGAGCCACCCCGCTGGAGAGGGGACACCAAGCGCACCACACCAGGGCTGCTCATCAGCGGTGGCAGGTGTCCCCCCCCCCTCACTGCAGCCCAGGAAGGATGCAACAAGGCAAAGTTTTCTACCTGGGCTGGGAGAGGAGGTAAATCGTTGCCTGCTACCCCCCTCTCCAGGGCTGGCCGGGGGCTGGCTGCAGGCTGTACCAGCTGCAGAGGGATCCCGGCAGAGCATCACCGAGCTCCCACCACCCTCTAGCGGGCTCTGCGCGCTGCCCGCGACCCAGGGCTCGCTTGGGCAAGCAATGCTGCTGCTGCTGATGGTGATGATGATCCTCCTGCTCCTCCAAACACACCCTGGGGACGGGGTGAAGGTGGGGGCTTGGCTGCCCTGGGGGTTTCCCAGCCCCTGCTTCTCCCCTTTCACCTCTCCCTCATGCAGCAGCTCCTGCAGCCCTGGCTTCTCTGGCAGGCAGGGATGCAACCCTGGGAGCTGGCACTTTATGCACTTAAGCCCAAGCGAATAAAATCTCATGCTGGCAGGGAACAGAAAAAAGTTGCTGCCTCCCTAAGGAGGAGGAGGAATCCTTTAAAGAAAAGGGACGCAGAGCACTGCGTGTGCTTTGTACCAGCCATCTATCTCCTCAGCCTATTTTAACTTGGTCTGTCCTTAAAAAGAACCAGCGGAAGACGGTTCCAGTTGGACTCGATGACCTTTTCCAACCTAAAATATTATAGGATTCTAAGTTTCACCCTGCTGCAGACACAGCTCTGGCACCTGCCAGCCTGTAGTTACAGATCCCCCACCCTTCTTCAATGCAGAGAAAGGCTCAGGATCCTCTTCAGCCTCCTGGAGACTTATTAAAGCCCGGAGCTGCTGAGCAGACCCACTACAGACTGCCTGCTTAAACAAACTCATCGCCACCCAGCAAGGCAATGTTTTATTTCATGCTTCCTGGCCTGGAAAGACTTTTGAGAGAGGCAGAACGGGGCGGCCTCAATGTAGTCTCAACTTATTTCACTTCCCAGTCCATAGCATCAGCATCAGGACTCAGGCCTGCCCACTTCATGGGTTTGGGATGGTCGGTTTTGGGGGTTTCTCTCCCCAGAATGCCTCCAGGAAGACACTCAGGCATTAGGAAGTCTTCCTACGCCATCCTTCCCCCCAAAGCAGGCTTTGTTTGCAATAAAAGCATCAAGGAGCCCTCCACACATTTGCCATCTGCAGGACATCAGCTCTTAGATGGCTCCCCCAAGTCAGGTCCTGGCAGCCACTAAACACAGTCAGCAACATGCATAAATACACGTCAGCATCCACAATCAGCTAACAATAAGAACAGCCACAGTTGAAAGCCATCACTGCCCCAAAATCACTCCGAAGCCACTCAACCGACCTCCCACTCGTAATGTGATTTTTCACCTCCATGAGCCCATTTCAAGGCAGCAGCAGCAGCAGCTCCGGGGTCCCCAACCACTGATAAACTTAGAAAAGGAGGCAGTAGGGGGGAAAAAAATACCACTACAGAGAACTCCAACCTTACTTCCCGTGCTGGGAAACCAAGCCAGCAGAAATCTTCCAGAGCACTCATCCAGAAAAGAGTTAACTGCGAGCGAGACTCAGTACCCACACCAGGAGACGGGAAGAAATGCAACAACTTTGAAATATCAGAGCATCCACAGCAATTCATGAGCTAGACCTTGGGGAAGGACAAGTGTTTTACCTTCTCTGGAGGCAATGTGCTGATTAATTTCAGGACTGCGATGAAGCCATCCCACCATGGGCAAAGCTTCCATTTATCTTCCAACCTGCCCGGTGCCCACAGGCTCAGGGGAAGCAGAAGGGGATGCTTTGGGGCCTTTTGGCCATGAAGGAGCAGCAAAAAAAATCCCCCCAGTTTTGCAAAAGACATGATACGTATTCAAGAGTACACACGTAACCCACATCACAGGCAAGGAGAAGAGAATTTTTTAGACCAAGACATGGTCTCTTTGCTGGCAGCCACTCCCAGAAATCGGATTTGCTATCCAAGATCATGTCTCTGATCTATCAAGACAAATTTCTCTCCTCCAACTTGAGCTATTATACCTAAGCTACGCACAAAGAGGGGTTTTTCTGCCTTCTGATATATTTAGATCAGTGCTCAATTCACACCCGATCCCCAAAGAAACCGTACTCCGATCCGAAAATTCAACTCGGTAAACCATGAAACTTCTCGTTACTTTTAATCACTGCAAGGTAAATGTCATTCCTACTGCATCAAACCTTTGATTTTTCACTTTTATTACTCGAAATAGAGTATCTGGTTTGTTTGGGATTTTGGGTAGTTGACCAACCGTGTCTAAGGAAGCCATGCTGCGAAGCCAGAACCCAAGAGGCTCAAGAAGTACCGTCAACTTATTTATTACAGGCGCCTGTTAGGAGAAAGCATCACAGGAGATAAACCAACAGGATCGGGAGACTCAGACAGTCGTTCTCCTACCCTGGCACATCACACCCACTGAAAGGCAGCCCCTTCCACAAGGTTCAGGAAGGGACTCGCGGCAAGGTGGCCGCCAGGTCACCCTGTCCATGGGTGATGCAGGCAAGGCGATGGGCTGGGAGTCACAACCTAGAGGTGACGAGCATTATCCCTGCCCCAAAGTTAAGCAGGGACTGGAATTATACTCGGTTCAGATGCCAAAAAGCAAGCGAGAGAGTGGGATAAAGATCTACAGGAGAAAAAAACCCAACCCTTCCGTGACCTGGCAGAGTAAACACCGCACTGTCCATACGGCATTCCCAACCGTCCCCTTGGAAGATCCCCAGGCTGATTAAGGCACAGTGAAGGAGAGAAGTGACAAGAGGTAGCTCGGGCACCCCATCTGAGACAGCAGGAGGAAAGTACGGCAGCAGAATTATTTCCAGTCCCATCCCCCTCCCCACAAACGCGGGGATGGGAGGAAAGCCTGCAGGCGATCGCCACCGACCCCGGTGCTTGGAGTTGTGCGTGAAGGAAAAGCGAGCTTCGAGAATTAAGGCAAAGCGTTTACAAGATTAGGCTGTGGCTAATAACAAAAAAAAAACCAACCACCCCAAACCAGCCCCTCTGCGTTCTCCCAAGCTCGGTGGTACCTCCTCCAGGGCTAAGCCTTCAAGTTGGAGCACAAGAGGCAGCACCCATCACTTTAGAGCCCCAGCAGAGCCCCTTTGCTCTCAGGGCAGCCCCTCAGGCCCTGCTAAAAATCCCTCCCCGGCAGGAAAAATAAGATAAACTAAAGAATAAAACAGGGTGCAGCAAGGGCAGGGTGAGAAACCCCCAAAACACAACCAGGCTGCCCACAAGAAGGGGAGGGTGAACAACCCCGGGGCGGCTGGGTGACAACCCGGCTGCCCGCACCGGGATGCTCGGCGACACGGGGAGCTGCGGGGATGCGGGGAGGGGAGAGGAAGGAGGCGGCGGGGCGGCCGGGCGGGGAGTGAGATGATCGTTGGGACGGGGCTGGGAGGCGGCGGCGGCGGGGGCTCTTACCGAGGGTGAAGAAGGGCAGCTCGGTGTTGTCCAGGTCGTCCTGCACGGCGACGCGGCCGGGCAGCTCGCTGCGGACGAAGAGCAGCAAACGGGAGTCGGCGGCGGCGGCAGCGG
>VZTM01023775.1:23609-91436 GCA_013400555.1 Jacana jacana | reverse complement strand
CGGGCACCCTCTGCCGCTCCCCGGCGGCCGAAGGAGCCGGGCAGCGGTGGGTCACCGGCCGCCGTGGTGGCCCCTCCGGCACTCGGCTGGCCCTTTTCGCCTCCCGCCGATCCCCCGCGCCCATCACCTCACAACATCCCGGCTCCCCGGCCGTGGGATCCAGCTCGTTGTCACCCATCCCCTGCGGGCTGGCCCTGCCTCGGAGGTAATTGCTGGGGTGCGATAGCACAGAAACGTGAGCTTTTACTAGTTATTAGCCTTTGCTAAGTGATTAGGCACTTAAAGCGTCCAGGGCTCCTTGCAATGACGAGCCTGGAGGGAACACACTGGTGACTTCTGGCAGAGATTTTTGAGCTGGTGTCTTAATGCCCCGTGTTTAAATGGGAGCCGGAGGAATAAACGATGCTGAGGTCTGATCACAGATTCCTACATCTGTCCATCACCCTGCTGCCACCCGAGGGCTGGAATTCACGGGTGGCAACAAAAAGCATGAGCTCCACAGCCTTGAGCCAAGAGGGAGCCCAGTGGCTCTTCCAGCAGGGGAGCTGGAACCACGGGTATTAGCCTGGAGGGAAATGCTGTCCCTGCGAGCAAAAGGGACAGGGTTGACCCCAGCCCCAGAGAACCCCATCGCACAGGATGACTAACCGAGGAGAGGCAGCCTACAGGAGTTATGAGCCGGTGACTCACAACAATTTCCCGGTGACTGCTAATCTACCTGATTTTATTTGTAGATGTACATATAAAAGAAGATGTCAAAACCCTAACAAAGCACGCTTAATGCTCAGGCTTATATTATTTCCACAAGCTAATTAAGATCAATTCATCATATGCCTCTTGAGGCAAAACAGCCATCTGAGATACCTGGGTCATCAAATGTTAAAACCACAACAAGGGCAGAACGGCAAAGAAGGTGAAATCCAACACACAAATAGCTCAAGCTCCATTCCCAGGGACCAGTCCCCACTCCAGGAGCAGCCACGGCTCCAGCTCAGAGCCTTCACAAGCTGCAGATCCCCCTGAAAGAGCATCAGGGCCTATTTCCAGCTACAGGAATAGAGGGAAACCAAAAAGCCCTCACCAGCAAATGGGTAACTAGTTACAAAATGTTTAACGACAGACCAGGGCTCTGCCCAAATGGGAGGGATGAGGTTTCCAGGCATGCCAGGAGAAAAAAAAAAAAAAGAAAAATGCAGTCCTCAATGCCAGCTATTGGTTGGGAAAACTGCAATAATAGGAAAAGAAAGGAGGTTTTTATGAAGGGGGAAAAAGATTTCAGACTGGCTTAGGCTGGTGTCAGAGTGTGTGCTAATCTCCAGGCATTAGCACGGTACATCCCAGTTTGTTTTCCCAGTTTTGAAAATTCTAGGCAAAAAGAGCAAAGAAACAACAGTGCACAGATCCCCAAAATGACACACCAGTAGGCAGTATGGTTAGAAAGCAATAAAGTGCTTCTTTTAAACATTTTAGATCTGGAAATCCCGAGAAAGAAAAATACCCATTTCTGTTTTAAAGTCCCATCCCTGTTACATAAATCTCCTTGTAGACACTTTGCTGCACAACTCTGTGTGTGCATCCCATAAGCAAAGAGTTTTTGCTGTCAAGTACCAGCTGATTTTGGCAAGGGGTTTGTCCTTGGGGTGGGAACAGGATCCAGAGATACCTACTGCTGTCACAGTGCTTTGGGGGTTGGGAGTTTCTTTAGCCATGGGCCTGGCTGAATTGGAGGGGAGGACACACGCTTTAGGCTTTTCCAGATTTTCTCTGATCTAATGTGTGTCATCAAGCAACATGGTGCATGATTTTCAGGGTTTGGGGCTGGAAAGCAGCTATCATGGGTTCAAACACAGGAGTTGCTACTGACGGTCTGACTCTGGGCAAGTCCCAAAATACTATTCCTAATATTGCTGGGAGGGACCTTGAGGGGTTGTCTTGTCTGTGCTCCTGCCCAAAGATCCTGAGGGGCTCTACATACATCACTCAACCTTATTTTGCCTCACAATTTATACCGATAAAGTCCTGCTAACAGCTATCTGCTGAGAAGCACACTGAGATCTTTGCAAGTCTTCCCATACAAACACACCGAAAAAGGGGATAGTTCTGCAAACCACAGCTTTTTTGTGGGTACATTCAGCTTCAGTTTAGCCTAGATCCTTCCAGGTGTAAATGCAAATCTCTGTTATTTGGGAGAAAAGGATCCCACCTGCTTTTTAGCTCCAAGGAATCAAGCTAAACACAGTACTGTTTGAAAATGAAACCCCCCAATAAATATTTCCAAAGGGAAATATGCTAGGGCTGGTTTACATCTGAGGTCTCTATTACCCCTCCCCAAGCAGTATTTAACAGAAAAGCAAATATCACGGACAGGGTAAAGCACATCACCCAGAGAAAGTCTCACTTGCCAGCGAAATAAGTCTAGAAACACTCACAGAAATTTGCTAGTTTAGGGTCATTTTAAGTCCATACAAACTGTGGATTTTCAGGCCAATTCAACAGTCCCAAACTCAAGTTTCTATTTGTAAATGAGATCCCCTTGTGATATCTTTTTCCTATTCTTCATGGATCCAGGCTTTCCTCAAGGGAGTAGACGTCTGCCTGACCATCAATTTCAACAGCACTGGGGTCAAGAAACCAGCAATACCTGCCCTTCCTAGCAAAAAAATCTCCAGGATGAAAATGGAAATCTTACAAGTGCCAACGCATTTCAGTGACAGGACCCATCTGTGAAGGGTGCAATGGGGCGGGCGGGGGATCTGACAGCGTTGTCAGGAGGCACCGGCTCCATTCTCACCTTGGCTGCTGACTGTGCACTTTGGGGGCAAATCCCTTCTATTTTCCGTCCTTGGGGTTTGCAGCCTCTCTTACAGAGAGAAACTCAAGCAAACGCTTAGTTGCTCCCATAATAGCTGGAGAGAGACACGGAGGGAGGTGGGAACGGTCGCTGTAGCAGTCTCTGGCGTGGGGGGGGTTGGGTACAAAAAGCACAGACGTACTCAGGGTGAGCCGGGAGCTTCTCTGATGATAGTGGGCTGTTCTCAGGTGGAGCAGCCTCGAGAAGCAGGCAGAGCATATGTTGTGTGGCTTGTGAACCAGGAACCTCAGCTACGCTGAGCCATGCCTACCCCGTCTGCAGCTGCCTACATTCCTTCCCAGTTTTCACCTGAGTGGATTTTTAATATTTTTTTTCCAAGCAGGAACTTTGAAACATTCTTCAATTTATTTCTTATTCCCCAGCAGAGCAGCTGAGCCCCAGGGTCATTTCCTTCTGGATGACAATACCCCAAGTGGGATTCAGGCAAACCCATGATTTTGTGCCTCTGTGGAGACCTTTGTGCAGACATTTTGCTGGGAATAATAAGAAAAAATCCCGCTTAAAATACCTATACTAAGTTTAAAAATGATGGGGAGGGAAAAAAATTTAAAAAAAAAGAAGAGAAAAAAAGAAGTCATTCTCATTTAAAGGGTCACAGATGAAGCATTCTTCGACTTTCAATCTTGTGAGCTGGATTTCTGGACACCCAGAACTAATGCATCTTTTATCGGCTGGCGCGGAGGAGGAGGAGGTTATTGCAAAGATATCAATAGCAGCTTTCTGAAGTGGTTTTCAATTGGCCCTATTACCAAAGATCCGTACATCCAGCAGCAATCATTAAAATGCACTGGGTATTTACAATATAGAGCACAATTTATGACTGTAAGGCCTACTGCAGGTGGTGGAAGAGAAAGTCAGTTGCACAGCTTTGGGGCTTATGTTTCACCCTCCAAGAGTCACATCAGCACCAACAGCTCCACTAAAGAAGCCAGAAGGGTGGGGTGGGTTTTTCTTTATGTTCTGAAGGAAGCATCACAAAGTTCCTCCAGTTTCTCAGCTGCAGCGTATGAATGCCAGGCCACAGCTGTACAGTGGTCAGTCACTGGAATGGGCTGCCCAGGGAAGTGGTGGAGTCACCCTCCCTGACTGTGTTTAAGAGTAGATTAGATGTGGTGTTGAGGGATACAGTGTAGGGGAGAACTTACAGAGTACGTCAGATGGTTGGACTTGATGATCCCAAGTATCTCTTCCAACCAAAATGATTCTATGATACCTGACTGCGGCCAGCGACTGCCTTGCTCAAGCTGTGCTTTTGTCAGCTCTGGCCAGCAAAGCAGGAGACAGGCTGGGTCAGCAATTTGGAGGAAGGTCTCCTGGGAGAGCGCAGGAGGGGACACCAGAAGTGCCCTTCGCAATTCAGTAGGCGACGTTCTTGCTTCTAGGTTACTAGTGAGCCAACAGCCCCCTCGCTGTGCTCAGAGCTGTGGGAGATGTTGTCTATCTGACATGGCATCAAACTAGGAGCTTCCTGACCACTTCCAGATAAGCACCCTGAGGGGACATGCTGCAAAAGCAAAAAAGCTGAAGCCAACAGTGGCTGAATTTCTCCCTCCTGTCTCAAACGTGTAGTTGATTCCTACCTTTTTCTGGAGAGCTGTGCAACACCGCTGGGAAACAGCCCCCAGGCTCAGCTCAGAAGGGCCTGGAGTGGTAACAGGGATAAAGATAAGAAAGGCTGTTAAGCATTTTTGGGTTGAGATACAGACTGAACAGTCACATTACAAGTTACAGCCTTGACTCACCCAGAGGAGAAGGCTGCAGCCAAGTGCCCATGGCTGCAGCATCAGGGCATTTTCTAGTCTTCCTCCTCTGAGTGGTATCATCCCACACCACCTCACTCTTTATGATTCACATGAGATTTTTAGCCAGACATCACCAGTGCACAGTACCAGCCACCTCCAGTCCCTCCTAGGACCAAAGCCACCTTGAAAAGGGACCCTGCACATCCTAAGACAAGCCCTTACTTGGGCACTTGGAGTCAAGCAGGTCCCTTGCTACGTGTCCCCTCCCCAAACAGCCCCATGGCCAGAAGGTCTGGCCAGTGAGTACACTTCAGGATGGGAGAACCCATGGAGAGCCTGTTGCTCCAGCAAAAACCCAAGGAATGATGTTGTCCCTTCCCCTCCATCAGTGCCATGCAGCCTCTCCACTCCATCACTGCCAGCCCTTCCACACCCTTCCATGAGCAAAAACAGCCTCCAGCATGGCTCCCCTTTTTCCCAAGATGAAAGAAACTTTAAATGCATGTAACTCTTGCACTCTACTTAATTAATCTGTTTTTGCATTACAAGTGAAACTTCTTTGATGCATGAAATATTAAGGAGGAAGAAAGGGGAGGGGGAAGGTGAGGAGAGAGCGGTGGGTGGGGGTGGAGGCTTTGACTGCTTGAGATGGATGGACTAAGGGACCCAGAGGCTAAACTGCAGACAGTGCATCTGCAGCAGGACTGTCTGCCCAGACAGGGAGATGCCAGAAAGCAAAGAGAATTTGCCCTGCCCCTCTTTGCCTCTCAAGCGGATGGATCAGTTTTACTCCACATTCAAGACCTACGTGCCCATGAAGGTTTGCTCACATGGGCACAGGAAGGTGACAGTGCCTGATTAAACTTTCATGAAAAATAACCTCTGGTTGATTCATTGGGATTTTGTTTTGGTGGCTGGGGTTTTGGGGTTTGGGGTTTTTTTTTTAAATCTCATGATGTCTGCAAGAAAGCAAAGCAAAATGAGGCTTTGGTGGAAAAGAAACAGTTCTGTTTTGGGAAAGCCAGCCAGGCTTTTAGGCAGATGAGGCTCTCCCAAAGGATGCGGGAGTGGTTATCTGTGTTACAGGTTTGCAAGTGCCATTTTCCACACTGAACTGGGAAGGGGAGAAAGCAGAAATCCGCACATCAGCATGGGTATTACCGCAGCGTTCGATAGCACACAACGAGAAATCAGTGTCGCGGTACCACGTGGGTACAACAATGAGCCACTCTGTTAAAAAAAACCACCCCAACATACCCCACTCCATCAAAGTCTCCTGACAGCTCTGCCCAAGAGTCCAGAGCAGAACCTGGTGTCTCTTTGCTTTCCACCCTGCCCACAGAATATCAGGGATTGGAAGGGACCTTGGAAGATCATCTAATCCAATCCCCCTGCTGGAGCAGGAACACCTAGAGCAGGTCACACAGGAACACCCCCAGGCAGGTTTGGAATGTCTCCAGAGAAGGAGACATCCACAACCTCTCTGGGCAGCCTCTTCTATTGTTATGTTACCCTCACCATGAAGAGGTTTTTCTCCATTTAAGTGGAACCTCCTATGTTCCAGCTTGCACCCATTGCCCCTTGTCCTATCATTGGAGAAGAGCCTGACTCCATCCTCCTGACACTCACCCTTGACATATTTATACAATTAATGAGGTCAACCCTCAGTCTCCTCTACTCCAAGCTCAAGAGACCTAGTTCCCTCAGCTTTTCCTCCTATGGGTGATGTTCCATCATCTTTGTAGCCCTGCACTGGACTCTCTCAAGCAGTTCCTTGTCCGTCTTGAACTGAGGGGCCCAGAACTGGACACGATATTCCAGATGCAGTCTCACCAGGGAGGGGTAGAGGGGGAGGAGAACGTCTCTCCTCCTACTAACCACACCCCAGGATGCCACTGGCCTTCTTGGCCACAAGGGCACAGTGCTGGCTCATGGTCATCCTGCTGTCTACCAGGAGCCCTAGGTCCATTGGTCTTCCCTGCTCCTTCTCAGCTGACACATGCAAGAGCTGGGTTGGCTTCTGGGTGGATGGAGGGGATAAAAAGCATCCCTCAGACCAGATCTGCTTGTAGGGAACCACCAGCCCCCCCAGAGCACCACAACAGGCTGCACAGCCCAAGCCAAGCAGCCAGGTAACAGGTTCTTCATGAACACATGGTGATGGTGAAGCCTGTATTAGCTGTATAAAGGGTAATAAATGAATAAATGGGTTAATTATATCCACCACAGAACTTAATTAGACCATCTCTGTACACTCTGCTTCAGCCAGAACCTCAATTATAAATCTTTATTTTTAAGGTTTTTACAGCTTGGACATAAAAATTTGCTCTGGGCTTCAACATGACACAGAAGGTCTTCTGTCCAGGGACTGCTCCAGTTTTTTTAGCCTTTATTTTTTTAAAAAAATAAAAGGTCAAGATGGGGAGACCAGATGGCTCCAGGGGAAGGTAATGAAGATACAGGGCTTTTCTCAAAGAGGCAGCTGGCTCCAATTGTGGGCAGTTTCACAGAGCTGAGGCACTATTAAAGGCTGCCGGGTGAAACCCTGCTCCACTCAGTATTCCCAAATCCTCCCTGCAGAATGAACCTGGGGCTCCTGCTAATTGCCATCCTCACTCCCCATCAGCAGAGAGCAAAGACCACAGGGCTGGGGAGAGGGGGTCCCCCCAAGGCAGAAGGGGGAGCTCCCACACCTGGATCCCACCAAGGGAATGTGCCCCAGGGCTGGCAGGTGTGTGTCTGTGCTTCCCCCAGCACAACCAGTCACCCCTCTCCTCCAAGTCCTGCACCCAGGGGAGGAGGAGGAGAGCTGGGAGCACCTGAGTAGGAAAACATGGGAAAAAAAACCCAGAAAGCAAATTAGAAAATATTGCACTGCTTAAATTGTTATGATTTTGAAGGTAATTTAGGACCTGCCTTCTGCTTTCTGGAGCTGACTCTATTGAAATCCAGTACTTCTGTCTCCTTAAATGCGCTCTGAAACATTCTGATCATTTTAAAATGTCGATAGCATTACACAAAAAAAAATCCCAGAAAACATGTTTACCAGCAGCAGAAGCATCTACAGGCTCAGGTCACATCCTCATTCAATCTGAGGTATGTTATTTTTTACTCCCTCATGGAGTTAATTAGTTGATTTGCTTTTCCTTCCCTGTGCCAAAACCTCACCTCCCTCTGAGTGAAAGCAAAGTTTGCCAGCAAGGGACCAGTTCTCAGCCACCAACCTCACCACCAAGACTCCTCACCCAGCTAGTAGAGACTGTCACCAGCCAGTCCCCCTGCAGAACAAGAGCCAGTCATCCTGCCTAGACTCTCAGCATATAATTTTTAGGGGCATTGCAGGCTCCTGTTGGTTTTCTACAAGCTTTGACCACCCTGGCACAGCATGTTGTGCAAAGATATATTTTTTTATTTCTTTTTCCAGCCACCCCTTCCTCCTGGTGTGTTCTCCTGCACATACTACGTGTCCTAAATACACAGTCACTTGCTAAGCCAGAACAAATCTATTGGGTAAGTCAGACTCCAGTCCTGCTGAATACATATTTAACTAGCAGATCACAACAGTTTATTGTCTGGTTGGTGCACCGTAGAAGTTAACCCTTAGGAAACATTGGCATGCATCAGGCAGCCAAATTACTACTCAGAAGGCTATGATATATAGCAGGAATTACCGGTAATAAAGAAAAAGATATATGGGACGGATTAATCAAATCATAAATTTCTTAAATCTCTACAGCAGTCCATAAATCAAATGGGGCTGTATGGTTCTGGCCCCTATTCAATGTATAATATGAAGTACATGTACAGAGCTGGGGTGGGTGGGAGGTGGCTGTGGCCAGCTGGGGAACCCTGGGTAAATAATCAAGGCAAGCAAACATCTTTGCTAAAAAGATCATATTCCTCAGTTTCAATCCACACCACTGAAAACATGAACAATTTCTGGAAGGTAAAAAGTGTTCCCACACCAAGAGTTAAACCAGACCCAGAACAGATGCTGCCAGACTAGGCTAGGCATGGCACAGTTTGGATCAGCTTTAGCTTCATGAGGCAGAGACAGGTCTCTCCTGAGCACAGATGACTACCCCACCCAGCATGATTTTCTTAGGCTTTAGCCCTGTTTTGTGTGCAAAGCAGCTAGAAACTCCAGAACAGAAAATATTTCTGGGAGCCTAGCAATTCCTAGCCCCATCACTGCAGAGGTTCAGCAGGATCTCCAAGAGGTCACACCTTCACCCAGGCTGATTTAATTCAAAAGAACTACACCACTAAGGGAAGCAGAATGTTCATCTTGTGCCCTATCCTTATTCCCATTAAAAACTTTCACCTGGAATCATCATCCCTTTATACCTAAGCCCTCATGCTGATCAGACTGGGCTTTGTTTTTAGCCAGCTCAGAGACACAATTCTTCAACTCCTGCACCTTCTGCTGGGTTTTGTGCAGGGAGGAAGCCTCTGATAAGGCTTCTTCCATCCCTACCCCTCACACAAGCCCTAACAGCAGCCTTTGCCTCAGGACTTTTGCTGCCCCAGTCAAAACTGGATTCAGAAGCTTACCATGGGACAGGTTGCCCAGCCTTTGAACATCTCAGATGGTTTGGTATGGGGTCTTAAGAAGATAAGAGCAACAATGAGCTCAGAATGAGCCTGCTCCACAGCCCAAACATCAATATGTATTTACCAGAGGGAGCAGCAGGCTTTAGAAGTTCGATTTCTTTCTGACTGTCCACAAGAGACATGAAAGAAGGAGACTATATGCCAGGAATAAACACCTATAAATAAAACTGACTATTTAAATCCACCAAAGCCAGGACATTTGTCACGAAATCTCCCGCTCTCTCCCCCAGCACCGGCACAGCAGCACTGCTGATTTTGTTCACAGCTGCCCAGGACAAACAGAGCATCCACCTTTACTTTAAACCTGGCTGTTGCTCTGCCAAACTGTGTGGAGCCCTTAAATGCTAATTACCAAAGTCCTGCCTCGACCAAGAGTCTGTAGTTGTGAATTACTGTTCCTACCCCCTGCTGTTCTCCTTTGGAGAAAGGGAAAGAAGAACACCCACTGAAAAAGCCCATTCTGCTTAAAACCTCTCACAAAGCTTAACCTGAGCCTAAGTGAGGGTTAAAAAACCTGAGATGCTCTTTATCTGGAAGCCAGGCAGAGGGGCTGCAGCAGGGAATTTGCAGGCTGCGTGTCTGGCAGCGGATGCCCTCTGTTGGCATCTTTTAGAAACATGGTTAGATATGCTAACTGGTAGCTCAGCTCCCTGCGATTCACCCACTGCTCCTCCCGCACCCCGTGGTACAGCCCTTAGTGCTGGGTCTAATCTACAAGCCCAAAGAGAAGAGCACCCTCTGCTCCAGTACTCCCAGTGCCTCAGTCCCAAATGATGCCCTGGAGCACCGAAGGGAAAATTTACACACCCTTTGCAGCACAGTAACACAAATGGCAGGGAGCTGCAGAGCCTTCCTACCCAGCTCCTACTCTGGCTGGGAGCTGTAGGGACATGCTGGTGGCTTGTTTTGCCAGGGTACCTCTGCTCCCCCCGGGTGGATGTAGGGGCTCTGTGGTACAGGAGCAGCAGCTTTCTGAAGGGATTGGCTCCATCTGCAGCTCCAGAAAGAGCATCTGAGTCTCAAATGGAGCCCAAGGGGAACAGGAAAGCAATGATGCACAAGCAGGGTCTTACAGCATCCATCCTCTAAACCCCTTCAAGCACACACATAAGAACCCAAAACTTACAGCAAGCACATTTCAGAGCTGTTGCTACACAGACCAACAGGCTGAGAACCTGCTCCCTGACCAAACTTTCTCCTGCCATACACCCCAGAAAGCAAGGTCAGATGCTTCCTGGTGGACCTCATGCCATCCTATGGAGGATGAGCACAGCAGAAAAGTCCTGGTCACAGTTTTCAGGGAGGGCTTAATGCATGGAGATAAACCTTCTCAAGACATCTTGAGATCATCACAGTGCATGCCAAAGGGCACATCCCTCCACAGAGAAAGGCTGCATGTGAAGAAGTGGGTTGGAAGGCTCAGCTCCATTGTGCAGCATTGGCCTGCAAGGAAGGACCCACCTGGAGGTCCCTGCCCTCCCTCAGCCACACCTCATAGCTTGCAGTACTGCTGATTTTGCCTCACCTGACACCTCTCTGCCCACCCCAGACCTTTGGGGTGTTCTGCTCAATGGCCAGTGAGGCAGGTGGCACTTCTAGCCACCATAGCCAGGTGCCATGAGGGCTGCTGCTCCTTTAATCCCAAGGGGCTATTGTGGCCCATATCCTATCCCACTATATCCAATATCCCACAGAGCAGTGGGACCAGCTTCTGAGAATCCACAGCACCAGGGAGATTTGTAGGAACAAGGCAGGGCCAGCACCCATCCAGGAGACCATTTGATGAGAGAAGAGGACACAGAGGAGCAACATAGCCCCAAGAGACCTAGGGACAGCTCTTACATGCACAACCCAAAAGAGGCTTGAGTACTGAGCTGGGCCTTAAATACAGTCCATTATGGCTGGGGCAAGTGGGGCTGGTTAGGCAATTACAGCTCGTTAGCACTCTTGGCCCTGACACTATGGCAGAGGGCACACCTGTACCTCCTTGGCAGATGATGTCCTTAATTCAGTCTCCAGTGAAGAACGGAACCCATCCTTTCCAAGCACTGATCATTCCCATAACGAGTCAGGGCCAGGTTCTGGAAGTGTCAGCTGTGGCTTTGCACAGTCATGGGGTGGCACTGTCCTCTGAATTTGGGGATCCCACCAACACAAGTGGTGTTACTCCCTGACGTTCACCTCAACAGCAGGGGAAAGGGGTTTTTAAGCTGTCGGTGCTGAATATCCCCTTCTCCCGGGTGCAGAAGGAAGGGACCTTTTAGGCTGGTCGGGACTAGAGATGGTGTCTCCTGTTCCTGGGCTTTGCCTTGTGAACGGCTGGGAGCTAAAAACAAGATGCATGCAGAGGGGCCCTTCTTCAGAATTGCCTTTCATGGCAGTTCAAAGGGTTGATGCCTCTATTCGCCCCATCCTCAAAATTTGTCTCAATAAAGAACAAATACAATTATTTTGGTGAATGACTAGTGGCAGTTTTCTTGCCAAAGAAAGTAAAAGCAAACTCTGAACCAAAGGAGATCATAAACAATAAATGATGATTATTCCAGTCCCAGTCTCCTCTGCACTTCTCTCTGAGGAGACTTTGTAACAGAGATTATATATGGCAAGAGTGGATTTATTCTTAGAGAGCATCTAAGTACCTTTTTCCTGAAATGAGTTGTAATCTTGTTTTAATGGTAGATGAAAAACAAGGCGCAGACATGACTTGTCTATCTGTATGGGGGGAGCCCTGTAAATCCTATTTTGGGATATCAAGGATAATCTAAACAGCTAGTAATGAGAAACACGCATAATCTTAAGTAAACCCTGTGAAACCCATGCAAATATTTAAGTCACTTATTCAAAGGAAACCATAGCAAGATCCGCCTGACGAAAGGCGTATCAAGGAAAATCAAAGTTCTTACATCTGCATAAAATCACGCTGTGCTGCCCCCTGACATGATTTCAGCTGCTCTCTCAATTGCGAGGAAACATTACCAACCCATTTGGTGTTTACTGGAGAAGCTCTCAACAGCATGAATTATAAAGGTATTTTGATATCCCCTTAAATCAGCTCAAAAAACATAAATAAAACTTTGTGGTGGTATTTTATGGCTTCCTCTCGTCTGCAAAAATCTGGCTGGGCAGGGACCTCACCACGGCTGCCCCTTCTTCTGCTTCACTGGGTGAAATGGTCTCAGTTCCACCCCTGGAGCAAAGAACAGAATGGGGACAAACTCATGGCTTTCAGCTCAGTTCAGATTTTAGACTCCACCTGATCCTGCTCCTTCGTGGGAAGGGTAACGTGACATTCGATAAGAAATTGGCTGCTGTCATCCCTTGGCTGGGGGAAGGACCTGGTAATGCCTTCAGCTCATGAATATGTAATCTGCTGGATGCCTGTGCAGTACACTTCTAATTGCCTTTGTTCTTGCTGTGGGAAATTCTCTGAGCATCTGAAGAGTTTTTCTTTTATTCAGTCAATTTTCTGACTCATTCTTTTAGTTTCATCAGTGTTTAATAGTAACCGAAATTCAGTTTCCACTAAGGCCAAACCACCTTACTTTTATGTTTAAAAGTCTTCCAGCTCTCAAAATAGTCTTCTTAATTTAATTAATTCTTAAAGAGCGCCTTTAAACTTGAGCAGTCATTAAAGGAGTTATTGTCTTTTTTTTCTTAACAACGTTTAGTGAGGTGCCTCTTGACAGATAACTAATTCCCCAATTAATATAAATACTCTCTGCCTCAGCTACTGCTGTAGCAGCCACCAAACTGCAGCATCCTCTGACCTTGCTGTGTTGTACAGAAAGCATTTTGCCCATCAGGGAGCGAATGCAGCAGGGGAAGTTATGTATTGGGTGTCTGTACACAGATGCACAAGACTTGCAGCTGCTCATCTCAGGAGCAGCTTGTCATTTCAAACATTTCAGGACTCAACCAAGCTTCACAGCAACAAGAGGGAACACGAGTTGAACAGGAGTAACTCATGTCTCCCACTGACTGTTCCCCCGTCCTGGGTTTGGTTTTGTTTGAAGTCTAGAAAGCCTCTCTAGACAAAATTACTTTTGGTAAGAGGAATATATCACTTCTTTTGGCTGATTTAAAGTAGATTTTTTTTCCCTACATTAAAAAAAGGAATAGGAATAGGAATAGGAAGAGAAAAAGAGAAAGAGAAAGGGAAAGAAAGAGAAAGAGAAAGAGAAAGAGAAAGAGAAAGAGAAAGGGAAAGGGAAAGGGAAAGGGAAAGGGAAAGGGAAAGGGAAAGGGAAAGGGAAAGGGAAAGGGAAAGGGAAAGAGATAGAAAGAGAAAGAGAAAGAGAAAGAGAAAGAGAAAGAGAAAGAGAAAGAGAAAGAGAAAGAGAAAGAGAAAGAGAAAGAGAAAGAGAAAGAGAAAGAGAAAGAAGCTTGATTCTTGCCTCATGGATCTGATAACACATTCCTACTTTCCTCTTTTTCCTAAATTTTCTGAAAGGTTTATTTTCTTGTGATAAACCTCATGTCTGTGCTAAAATATTGTCCTGTGCACTATTTTCTTCCCCCGGTTTGCTGAAACACCCTTGTTAGCTGGTGTGTGGTGACCAAATGGTTTCTGGCTTTACAATCTGTCACTAGTACTACAGTTACAGCTTGCAATTAAGGGCTTTGATTAAATATTTTGCACAAAGCTGCATGTTCCAATAGCTAATCCTTATATATTTTCCAAAACATGGGAAAAAAAAGATGAAGAGTATTGAAAAGTAAAGCAAGATTGAAGTTATAAAAATGGCCTTTAGAGCCTGGATAAATATACACAGTGTTTTATAGCCACGCTGTTATCTCTTCTGATACGGAGACTTGCCCCTGGGTGACAGAAAGCAGAATCTTTCCTGGATTTCTTTAAATGAGACTGAAAGTCTTCCTTGGTGGAGCATGTATATAACACGGGCTGCTTTTCCCTGCAAGCGTGCTGGATATTTTTAAAATGGCATGTTTTTGATGAGTTAGCATATGTTAGGATAGCATCCATTAACAGTGCTGAAAGCCATTTTTTTTCATCAGTATTGACATTCTCCCCTTAATTAACATAGAAACCCCCATGCTCTTCTCTCTTTCTCTTTCTGGGCCTCTGAGCCTTGCCAGAGGTTTCTCCTTGTTTCCAACGCACTCCCAGGTGAGATCAAGACTTGCCTCACGTTGGCCAGCCTGGTAGTGTGAGAGGAGAAGGACCTCCTGAGCTACAAATCCTTTCCTTTCTGCATTTCACACCACTGTAGAGCAAATCACTAACACCCACGGTGGGTTTTGTGGTGGAGTGTCAGCAGCTGGGGTCAAGATCTTGAGTAAGGTGCAATCTGCTGCATGACCAGAGGTGGCCAACTGCCACCAGGAGCTTCTTGAGAGGAAGGGAGGCTCTTGCTGACATCTGCCGCACAACCACGGATGGGAGGGAAGAAGCCCTGCAGCCTCCTCCTCTGCTGTAGCTTTGGCAGAGCAGATGTCAACCAACCCAGGCTCCTTCCCCCTGCCTTCACCAAGGCATCGGGGCTTGGCAGCCGTCCCAGGACACAGACAATAGGAGGCTGACTGTCTGCACACCATCACCCGCTCACTTGACATGAATCATTTTCTGCTGCATGGCTCTTGGAAGCCACGTGGAGCTGCCTGGCACCAGTCCTGCCAGCATACCAAGGAGCAGGGGAAGGCTGGGCCCTCTCTCTGCTCCTCTCCTGGGCTTCTGCCCATCTTCCAGTACCTACTATACGCTCCTATTTCTCTATCAAACAGTGATTCTGCAAAGGGGAAAAAAAAGTCTTTCCCCTCAGACACACATCAAAAAGGCTCTCCAGAATGGATCAGATCTATGCAGACTAATTACAGCCAAAGGCTCCTCTGTTCAGGCTTTGGGGGTCCATTTGGGATGATCCAATGGGACTTTTCCCTGCTATCTGCCGCTCTCCAGTGGAGATCACATAGTCATAGAATGGTACAGGGTTGGAAGTGACCTCTGGAGATCATCCAGTCCACCCCCCCTGCTAAAGATGTTGCTTTGGCACTTGCTGCCAGGCTGTTGAAAGCCTTCTCTTCACAAAATTATCAGAGTTGGAAGGGACCTCTAGAGATCCCCCAGTCCAACTCCCCTGCTAAAGCAGGGCTGCCCAGAGCACATCACTCTGGACAGCATCCAGGTGGGGCTTGAAGGTCTCCAGAGAAGGGGTCTTCACACCCTCCCTGGGCAGCCTCTGCCAGGGCTCTGACACCCTCACCCCAAAGAAGTTCCTCCTCATATTCCAATGGAACTTCCCCTGCTCCAGCTTGTGCCCGTTGCCCCTCGTCCTGTCACTGGGAATCACTGAGAATAATCCGGATCCATCCTCCTTCAACCCAGCCTTCAGATACTTGTGAGCATAAAGAAGGTCTCCCCTCAGCCTTCTCTTCTTCAGGCTACAGAGTCCCAGCTCCCTCAGCCTTTCCTCATCAGTGAGATGTTCCAACACCTCCATCATCTTTGTTGCCCCACGCTGGACTCTCTTGTGCCTCTTCTCCTCCTGACCCAGATAACCAGTGAGATGTGGCAGTCATGAGTGGTCCCGGAGTATCTCTTTCCTAAAATTAAGAAACAAGACTCCCAAAACCCAAGGGCAAAGGCTCTTCCTTCTCTGCTCAAGTCTCCCCGTCTGGTGCTGCTGAGCAGCCAGCAGCTGCGGGAATGCTGACAAGGAGGAGGACTCAGTTACCCTACCCCAGCAGACTGTGTCACTTCCAGTGGGACCATGGCACTGACACTCCCCACTCCTTCTATCAGGCTTGCATAAACAGCAGAAGCCATTTAAGAAAAGGAAAACTCTTAAATTAAACATTTTCCCAGCCTGTCTGCTATCCTGTTGCAATGCAGCAGCGGGTGCTGGGGCCACGCAGGGCAGTTTCCAGTGACATAGAGCCTGGGTGTATCCTCAGCTTTATTTACACCTACCTGCCAATCCTCAGATAAGTCCAGCATTCTATTCTCCCAGGATTCCTCTGAGCTGCCCTTCCATTGACTGTGGCAAGAGCTCTCGGTCCAGTCCAAGACCCAGGCATAAAAAAGATTACCACAAACTTGTCCCTCCAAAACTGGCTCTACAAGCAATTACCCAAACTGATGTTCCACTTTCCTCTTTTTCTAAACTACTTTTTACCCTGGGAATAATTTCCTCCAGCTCTCATCATTTCTGTTGCTTCCCCCTGATCTCTGTCCCATTCTCCCACCTCTTCCTTCCCATGTGGTAACCCCTCTGGCCACGGAGCTCTGCTGTGGTGTCAGCAGTCCCTAGGATCAAGGTCCATTTCCTCCATCGTCTGCCTTCTCACACAACCTGGGATAATGTTTACCATTTTTGTACCAGCTTGATATCACTGTCTCACGTTCACTTTGTGGAACAAAATAAACCTTAGATCTCTATCTGCTGAAGTGGAGCCTGGCTCACCTGCACAGTCCATCATCTCTGGGCATATTACTTTCTGGCTGCTCCAGCTGAATCTCAGCCTCTTATTTTTTCAGTCCATTTCTCCAGTTTGTCACAAAGGTATTTGAAAAAGGGTGTCCTTGACAAATCCACAGGCACTGAGACTCTTCTCCGCGACAACTCCCAGATACCTGTAAACAGTGTATTCATATCTTTCTGTTGGGATTTCTCATGGACTGGTGGGTCTATAGTTCCCCACTTCTGCCCATGTTCCTAATTCCTCCTAAAAGTTAGGCATTTTGTTTGTCCCTTTCCAGTCTTCTGGTGCTTCCAGAGATAACCATGGAGATTGCCACGATCAGTTCTGCAAATATCCATGACTTTAAATTCACCGGGTTTGGAATAATCTTCCCAGAAGGGTTTTCCACCTTGTCTCTGTCAGTCAGCAGCTGGCTTATCACCAGGAACAGAAGAGATTCTATCCCTTGTAAGCATTTTATCCGCTTATCTGTGGATGTCCATTATCTGTCTATCACTCTCTGAATCCTCCGGAGCCCTTACCCTCCATGGTTGTTTTTTAGCACCAAATTCCACAAGTCAGACCCTTCCTCCCACCTGAATTTCAGTGTGATCACAGCCAGACTCTTCTTGATGGGTGGCATCAGTCACAAGTGGCAACACGGGAAATTTTGACTAGATACAAGGAAAAACTTTCACAACAGGGGTGGTTGAATCGAGCTTGGATGAAGTTCCACTCCTGGGAGTGTTCACAGCTGGACCAGCCCTGAGCAGCCTGACACAAGTTAGATCTGCTTTGAGCAGGACATGGACCCTTCAAAGGTCTAGGAGTATGTGGGGGACCAAGATGCAAATCCCTGCTCTTGATTGACCTCAGAGACATGGCTTTTCCAGTATCCATGTCATCAGGATGTGGAGAACCAGGGGCTCAATGGTCCTGGATATTCTGCTCTTCTGAGGTTTCTTCCCCCTTGTAAGGGGATTTATCCATATATCCCTCTTGGCTAGACCATCTTCTCAAGGTGGAGACATTCTTTGGGAAGGTCTGAGTTTAGAGAAGTTGGTTTTACACTAATAAAAAGAAAAATGAATAAAAAAGAAAGTGAGGGGAGGGAGAGAGAAAGTGAGAGAGAAAAGAAAAACCCCATTTTATTGAAAGTTCCAGTCTGGCTGGGGTTGCTGGGAAGGGATGTTATACAATGGAGCTTGCCTCTTCCTGAAGTGAACTGCTTTCAGCTTGCTCAACAATAGGAGATCAAAACCAGGAGTAAGAAGCGATTTCTACGAAGTATCTTAAAGGGAAATTCTCCAGCAATTGTTCCTCTACTTTTATCTGTAATCAAATATTAACATTCCAGACTGGAGCATTTCCCAGGTGAAAATGTAAAATAGTACAGAGTCTTGTCATGTAGTNCCCCCCCCCCCAAAACTCTTCACCCCCTTATCAGCACAATCCGGGACCTGATGAGGAACACAAGGGAGAGAAATGCCCAGGAAGGGCTGCGAAGTGAGATAATAAGAGGATCTTTGCACTCCAGCACTACTGGCCTGGCCTTTTATTGACAGAGCATCCAAGATGCTCAAAGATAGCCCTGCTGCAAGTTACATTACCTTGAGATTTATTTCAGTGCCACAGAAAAGTGAGGCGGGGCGAGGGCAGAGGGAAGGAGGGAGGACTGGAAATGTTGCTGTGGGTAGAGCGATTATAACCAGAATTCCTTTTTAATGCAAAAATCTTTAGCCCAACAAAGGATACATCTCTGGGAGAGGTTTTTCACCATCTGATCCCCCACCCCTTTGCTTCAGAGCATTGCAAAATGTACTTGGAAGAGCAGTGAGTTCGTTTTAACCGATAGCATTCAGCGCTTTTTACTGTGCTATTCATCCATATGACAAAGCTGAGAGGGGAGCCCATACTTCTTCCTGACTTTTTATTGCTTTTCAGCCCAGTGGGAACCAGCCGACATGAAAAAACGTGGTTTAACCACAAAATATGTTTAAGCTCCTTTTTTTTATTCTTTTTTTATTTTTTATTTTGGCATTCTGCTGAAAAGGAGATGGGTGTGGGGGGGTGTGTGTGTGTGAATAACAGTGACAAAACAATCACAAAACAACAGTCACAAAACTAAACCAAAACCCAGCCAAAACCCTAGTGCAGGTGAGCCTGATCAGACAGGTGAAGGGTTTGAGGATGGTGGTTGGTGACAGCCTTCAGATTCTGGGGCCATGTTCCATGACAAACCATGAGACAGGATCATTTTGGGGTGACTATGTAGAAGCTGCAAGGAGAGACTGTGGGCTGCAAATAGGATTGTGGGTTCCCTGGCAGAGAGTTCGTGGACCAAATGACAGTCTGTGTTGAGGTCCTCCATGAGGAGACTGGGTTTTTCCCTCTGGATGGGCTGAACAGGCCAGTAAACCGATTTACACTCTGCCTGCAGCTGAATGGGACTCTTTTTCTCAAGTCCAAGAAGTGATTTTTTTTAACCTATATTTAAAGTTTTAAATTTTCTAAATGAGGAAAGGGAAAAAAAAACCTCTACTCAGGAGAACTATTGCCCATGTGTATCACACCAGAGAGAAAGGAAAAGTTCAGGAAATAAAAGTAAAGCGGTATTTGCATGATCCCAGATGTCTCGTTGTTTTGTTGATTTGAAACTAAACCTATAGACTGACCCACAATGCAAGCAGTTAATCAACTCTTTGAAAAAAAAAACAAGTCTTCACATTTTATCCAATAACGTAAAAGAATACAAAAATCACTTCTGATTTGGGAACACCGTTGTGTGAAGAACATGGAGGTTCTCAGCTGTTCCCCATCAGAAGGATAGCAAGAGTTCTGCCTGACGTCAAAGTCCCTTCCCTGAGCTGCTGTGCCCCTGCCTGCCACCACCTCCAGACCCCAGATTTAATGGGGAACACCAAGCTCTGGTGTCTGACCTGATGAGAGACCAAAGGGCTTCCACAACAAGCACCTGCTCCCAGGTCCAAACACCACAACATCCCGCCAGCTCCCCACAAACTGCTGGAGAGTCTTCTAAGAGTTTCTTTTTTTC
The DNA here is from genome assembly GCA_013400555.1 of Jacana jacana. Lineage (NCBI taxonomy): Eukaryota > Metazoa > Chordata > Aves > Charadriiformes > Jacanidae > Jacana > Jacana jacana. Next base: position 71,734 of record VZTM01023775.1, on the reverse strand, counting down.
TCATAACCTCTCCTGATAAAGTGATTCTCTCCAGCTGAGCCCCGTCTGGCTTCAATCTTGCTCATGCAAGACAAACATATTAACTCCTTCCCTCCCGGGGCTCCTGGTTGCGCAGGTCATGCTGTGCCAAGGTGCCTGCGGTTGGTGCTGCATTAGCTTAGGTGGCCTTGTGACATTTTGTACTGAAAAGCAGCAGAAGACGCTGCTTCTGCCACCTCCAGCTCCTGTAATTTGCAAATTATTATAAGGCAGGCTAAAGATGGTAAGAGAGAGGATAGAAATAACTACAAGCGCAGATGCAGGAAGGAAAAAGAAGACACCTAGAAAGAAAATTGGTTGTCTTTAAAATAGAGCAAAGGCATTATCTGAAAGCACAGCTTAACAGTCAGCCACAGCCACGTGGGGTACACAATCCTGGAGCCACAGCAAGGCCACAGCTTCAGGCTCACCCATTTGGGGCAGTGAAACAGAGAGTCTGTCTGTCCTCAGTGTCACTGAGACCTTGTATTTGTTAACATGGGGAGTGTAAGCAGGGCACTAGGGCACTTTGGTCCTCAGCAAAGGTTACTCACCTTCCTCATAGTCTTCCTCTCTGGCTTCCACACCTTCTGCTGAATCTCCTCCTCTTACAGCTGCACCAAGCTGAATGGTTTAAAACCAGCTTTGATTGACCTACAGCAGCTGTGGGCCTCCCCATGGACCACCATGCAGACCAGTGTTGGGCTGGTGGCACTGAATGCCTTCTCCATGGCCACTCTCCTTTGGCTTGCTGGTTGCTCATGGCTCCTGAGGCTGACAGCCAGGTAGACAATAACTCCTGCTTCCATGAGTGTGTTGGAATTTAACATAGGAAAGGAAGGTCTACCAGCACTGCACAGAGTCCTCCTTCCTTGGGAGATGGGTGGGCAAAACTGTCTTGTCTGCTGAAGAAATGCTCGCCCAGTTTAAAGCAAGACCTCTACATACTGATCAAGGAGACCTGTGCAAATCCTGCAAGCTGGTGGGACGTCTGGTGAGCCCTGGCAGAGAAAACGGATGGATGTCTTTGTCTTACCAATCTAGGAGGAGCTGGACACATGAAGAGATGGTCTTATCCAGCTTGACGCTCTATGAACCAGCTCCGGTGGAAAGCCTCACTTGCCTGAGTTAGTCTTTTGGCAAAAGTCCAGGTTCTTGTTCCCTGGAGCTGTCTGTGAAAGTGCTATAGGATTTAATGCGAATGCAGTTGATGGGGCTTTATGGAAAATTAACAGTTTATAGAAATCTCATTCTAAAGCCCATAGAGAGCAACAGCAGGGGGTGATTTTCTAACATCAAGGGGAATTAGAGCCCCTTCCCTAAGTCTCTTGCTCCCCAGACCTCCCATCCTGTAGCCTCTTTCCTCTGAGCCTTCCTTCCCCTGAAGAGAGCTCCAAACAAGTGGTTATTTCCCCAAAAGCCATTTCAGTTCAGCCCCGCTAATGAGACACTGCCTGGCTTCCTTAGACGTGCACAGCTGAAGCACAAGGAGAGAAGAGATGCTCTTTGCATGTCACTCGCAGGCTCCTGCAGTGGGCTGGTACTTTGAGACTTACAGAAAGTTTTCATCCTGATTCAGGAAAGCAAAAAATCCATGCTGAGCAATTTCAGCCAGAAAAGATCTTTCTTTATTTTCCTTTCTGAAAAATCTGGTCCTCTGTGAGGTCACTGGAGTGCCCTTGAGGTGCGGCTCCTGTCCCTGTCACCCACCAGATGGCTTCAAATAGCCTGATTGTGGATGTGCAGTTGTCTCCAGAGGCTGGAGGCCCTGAATTTGGCAGTTTCCATCAGAGGATGAGCTGTGTTTTGCAAAATTATATGAGCATTTCCAGTGATTTTTATATTCTTTCCCTCCAAGCTCCCAACCACCTTGTGAAACCAGAGTGTCCAGCCTTCCCCACCACTCCTGACCCCACCACGAGTAGGGGTGAGGCTGGAAGCTGGCCATTTCCTACCACTCAGTTCCTTTTCCTTGTTGGTCTTTGGCAAGACAAGTTACAAGATGACTGATGCCCAATACTAGGTGCTGAGAAACCGTCCCTTGTAATGGACTGAAGTATGAGACAGCAAATGTGGAAAAACATTTGGAAATAGGCTGATTTAGAATAATGGAAGGGGCTCTTTCAGGGGGAGACAGGTTATTTCTGAAAGAAAACTTTTTAATGGCATGGTGTCCCTTCAGTCGTGCTTCTCCCTTCCGTTAGCTGCCAGGAGGATCAGGACAACATGTCCAAAGTCTGCAGCTGAGAGGGGATTATTGATTTGTTTATTTATTTTTATTTTTTTTACAAATGATCATCAAAAAGCATTTGCTTCTTATTAAACCACTGCTGTGGCAGCCATGTTTATGGGGAGGAGGCTGTGGCCATTGCCATGGACTGCTCCATGTTCTATTCCAGAACTGCATAAACCCAATTGCAGACATTACCCTTGATGAATGTGTGTCAGGAAGGGCTACTCTGCTTTTAAGTGACTTTGAGTGACTGGGCCTTTTGCTGAGGGCCACAAGCATTGGTTTCTGCCCAACATTGCTGAAAAGCTGGCCACGGGAGAGATCATCTTGGGGTACATTTTCTTTATGAGAAAAATAAAATACCAACCATCCCTTAACCACGACAGAGAACAACAATAAATGAAGAGTAAATTGTTCAGGGATGATCCATTTTGGCTCAGGAACCTGCTCAGAAACTTTCTTCCTAATGTCTTTTCCCTGATGCAGGCAGAGCTCTTCCAGCCTGCTTTGTAATGACCAGCATTAGTTTGCATTAGATGGATTTGCGATGATTTCTTTCTGCCTGGCTGCTAAGCCTGCAAGCAATTCAAATGAAGTTCGGCTCCCTGTGCCCCATCTGGCAGTGGCAGCTCCCCCGTTCCTGTTTGCTGCCTTCTCTGCTGCTCTCCCTTGCTCGTGTTCTATAGCAGGTTGATCTCTCTGAATTTTGTGAGCCCAGGGTGCTCCATAGCCACCCACTGGGGCTCAGCAGGTCCCAGCCCTGGTCATCTCCAACGACTCGCTCTTGAAGGCAAGACGGGGACCACAGGAGAGGGCTGGGGGGAGTGGAAGGAGGTGGGTGTGAAAATGCTGCTTTGCAGAAGAGGCAAAAAGCAGAGGTGCTGGAGCTTGACAGTGGTACCCACAGCACCAACCCAAGAAAGCCGGGCTGAGCATTTGGGAAAATGAGGAAGATGAGTGTGTGGGGCTGGAGGCATGTCCCTGAGATGGGAGCTGGAGCCCAAACCGTAGCTCCCTCCCTCACTGTTCCCTTTGGCACCGATGTGACTGTATTAGGACAGAAGGTGAGGGAAGCTGGCTATGGTGACATCTAGCCACTCTCCTGGCCGGCATGGGGTCACAGTGCCCTTACAAGGCCCCTACAGCTTTCTAGAGAAAATATAAGAAATAATGTGAACCAGAACCTCCTTTCACTCTCTCCTCCTGTCTGCAGGAGAAATTAATGGGGAGGAGGGGAAGGGATCCTTTTGGGATGCCAACAAGAGAGAGACTACACAGCACCCCTTGGGTGGGGGGGCGGCTGGCAGGAAATGCAGTTTATTATGTTTGCCAAGTGGCTAACTCACACGTTAAAATCCTAATTTAGAAAGAGCCTGCTTTGTTCTGAACACACTTGCTCCTAAGAGACAATCTCAGGGTTCATCCTGACTATCTACCCAAGTATCCTGTCACCGCGGCATCCTGTTACCTGACATCTTAAAGCATGGCGGGTAATGCATATTTCAAATCGCCCAGTCTTTTTCTGGCAATGGATACAAGGCTGCAGGGCCTGGGAGAGAAATGGCATTGGTTTTGTGTCCTCCTCTGTGCTTCTTTGGCACCACTTGGCTTCCACATCCTTGAGGTGGCTCTTGGTTGCTGCCAGATTCATATGACAGCCAGGGATGGCTCTAAAGAGGTGTCACATCAGAGCAGCAGCAATTCCTCTTTCCTCCCATTCCCCCTCCTCATCCTCGGCACTAGGCTAATGACACCGCAAGGTACCAAGCAATAGAGAATCAAACCTGTTGTTTTTACAGTGAAAATGAATGAAAAGTGCCTGCTGGGTCACATAAACCTGTCAAAAGAACAGCCGGGTCTTCCTGCGAGAGGGATAATAGTTAAGAAACCTGAAATTCTGAGAAAAGGGGATTATGAATCATCAGTAATATTTACAGCACAAGTCTGTAGTCCCTATATTTCCACTTGTTTTTCTCTCCTTGCCAGAGCAATAATTTCCAGGGGCGCCTGAGTGCATCCCTGGGGCAGGCAAACAAGCCAAGCCCAAAGTGCAGGTCTGGCAGAGCCCATAGATGCCTTGCACCCCTCCCCTCCCCCCAAACACAGGGGGGTGACAGCAAACAGCGGGGGCAGGCAGCGTGTCCCCTCTGTGCTTTGCCATGAAGCCACCTGCTCCTGGCTTAGCAATGCATCCTGCCTCAAATCATGTAGGGATGTGAAGCCAGCGCAACATCTGGGCAGCTGTGCTCAAGCACTGCAGGCCTAAATGATCTATATTCTTTATAGCATGTTGTCCTTAGACCAGAGGTGATGCAGAGACCCCCCCGGGCGTGTTGGATATGGGGGCTAAAGCCTGGTTGAGCGCTTGAAGCCTTGCACACGCAGCCCAAGGCAAAGCGCTCCCCTTTACGCTGCTTCACCAGCTTCTCCCACAGGGGGATCCTTGCAAAGACGGGGGTGTGTAAGTGCCAAGGGAGAGCAGCGGGCAAGAGGGGGGAGGAAATGGTATGGGGAGGAGAACATGAGGAGAAGCGGGGAGAAAAGCAAATAGTAGTTTGTGTTGGGCAGGCGCCAAGTGAAAATGTAAGAGCAGATCAAACACAGGCGGGTTAATGAGAGTACTGTTCCCCAGGCCTCAGCAAAGTGGGGAGAGCAGGGACAGGCTGGACGGCAGGCGCTGAATGATATTCTGTAATTAGCTGGCAAATAGAATATGATATTTAGTGTAATTGCTTGGAAGAATGTCTCGCAGCCCTGATACATGCATTACGCGCTGAGCGCTGCATCCCAGCTGCCACAGCAACTTTGCTTCCCTTTGTTTCCCCTTGCCTGTCATTTCTAATCGTTCCCAAATTTGATTGCATCATCTCTGAGCTTTAGTTGCCAGGGTAACACCACAAAGTCATTATACGCATGAGATGAATATGTAACCCCCTTGGAGGACCAATTATTTGACCATACCTTTGTGACCCCCCAGCTCAGGTTCCTTTGTCCCATTTAAACCAGATCCCACCATGTAAACAAACATGGATTTTGGTGGGAGTAGGATCCATCATTCAAAGGTTAGACACAAAGACCAAACAAATTGAGCAACTCAACAGTAGAAGCGGGGCCACCACCAAAACCACGCTGTTCCTGAAAGCATGAGGCCAGAGCAATGACCATTGCGCAGGCCTCACTGTGGTCTTCCCCTCATGTAAACTCAGACAGACTTGTGGTCCCTGTGGGATTTGTGTAGGCAAAGGGAATATCTGCATTTGTGAGTGGGCCAGTGAGCCCGCCAGGTTGGCTCAGCTGCATCCAGGAGTGCCTTTGCAAGGCTGCTACGTTTCTGCTGTAGCAATGGGGAGGGTGATGGCATAGGTGGTCCTGACACAATTGGCCTGACAAAAGTGACCACAGCAATGAAGATATGGAAGAGGCTTCAAGAAGGGATGCCCCATCCCTGAAGGGGTCCAAGACCATGCTGGATGGGGCCTTGAGGAACCTGCTCTAGTGGGAGGTGTCCCTGCCCAGGGCAGGGGGTGGAACTGGATAACCTTTAAGGTCCCTTCCAACTCAAACCATTCTATGATTCTACAAGGGCTTCAACAAGGAGTATGCTCTGGAGCAACACCAAGCTCCAGCTTTCCCTTCTTCTTTGCCGTTGGTCCCTGAGCTGGGAAGATTCCGTTGGACATGTCCATCACTGACATTCCAGATTGTGCAGACAGACATGACTACAGCCTAAAGTTTGCTCTGGGTGCCCAGGGGAGCCTCTGAGCAGTAAGTGTGAGGTCTGCAGGGTGCACTGTGTCCCTGACAGAGCCTCTCAGTAAGTCTTGAGTGCGGCAGAATCTGGTGTCACCCCCCACCCCACCATTTCAAATACTTTCTCTTCCTGGACGGGTTGAAGCCCTACTCAGCAGCACTTCCAGCACATTGGCACATCACCTCCATAGCTGCTGACTTCACAGAATCATGGTTTAGATTGGAAGGGACCTTAAAGACCACCCAGTCCCATCCCCTACCCTGGGCAGGGACACCTCCCACTAGACCAGGTTGCTCCAAGCCCCGTCCAACCTGGCTTTGAACCCCTCCAGGGATGGGGCAGCCACAGCTTCTCTGCTGGAGCCAGGCTGGGTGTGCTCCCAGCCCCCACCAGCGCAAGGCAGAGAGATGAAAGATATTGTTTTTCAGGTGGAATAGCTTCCAAAACGGTACATTTGCAGTCAAAGTGCTGTTTGGAATGCATATGAACCACTGCCTGCAGCAATGAGAAACAAAGCTATTAAAGTTTAGATAGCAGTGTTTTTATTTTTAACCAAATGAGTCAGTCTCCCCTCTAGCTCTGAGCAGGAGACGGGAGGAAGTTGGGCATGGCAAGTTCAGAAAGCCTCAACCCCACCGGGATCCCGCTGTGGGGAAAGTTCAAGGATCCTGCTCCGTTTAATTGTGCCTAGAAAAGGTATTTAAACTGAAGCTGGTGCTTTGATAGTGTCTTGTTTGTTTCCCTGGATTTTATTTTATTTTTTAAAAAAGAATATATTTTGGGACACTTATTGCGTCTCTTTCCCCATCCAGAAGGCCTCATGTTGCCTTTCCTTCTTCTGCATCCCTGCCTGGTGGAGGTTGAGGGCCAACCTGTTTCCCAGTCTGACTTGGGATGCTGCAGGTTTTCCATCAAGCTTCCCTGTTAATAACAGGCTGAGGGAAAAGGATGCCCTGGGGAACCAGCCTGGGTGTAGGTGGTGCATCTGTGTGCACATGGGGGTGCTCCCCGCCAGCTCCAGGCCAGGCTACAGCCTTCTCACGATGCACATCCAGTGCCTAGGCACCTTCTGTATTTCAACAAGACATCTACCTGCTTCTGCTCCAAGGCCAAGTCTACTCTTCCACCAGTTTCCTTCTCCATCCCAGCCTGTTTCCAAGGTTCCTACCCCTGTAGCATCTCTGCATGGGGCTTCAAGCAACCTGGTCTAGTGCGAGGTGTCCCTACCCAGGGCAGGGGGTGGGACTAGATGATCTTTAAGGTCCCCTCCAAACTGGACTTTTCTATGATTCTATCCAGCTGTTAAAAACCACCTGCAATCTTGCTGTCATCCCAGACTGCTTCCCTGAGAGTGCAGGAGGCTCAGCCCTCCAGCCCCAGACACCTGAGCACCTGCTTCATCTAAAGCTAAGGCTTGGGCCCTTGTGCTGAGTCGGGCAGTGAGACCTTGGTCACTGGCAGGGAAAAAAACCCTCAAACAGATGGAAAAATTACAAAATTACATTCCTACCTCTATTTATTGTTTTTCTGCGCCATATGGAAATTTATGTAAATAGGCAAATGAGAAAGAGGCCCTGGAGCTCTGGTGAGTTTTGCCAACATGCCACTAGGGCTACAAATGCTGGCCATTGTTGACACTTCAGGAGAATAGGGTGAGAGAAATGAATTCTGGCTCCAAGTGTCCAGTGACAGAGCTTCATGGTTTTTTTCCAACACAATGCCTACTATTCTCATGAAAAGCCATCCCAGCCTTCCCCCGCTGCTCCAGCGAGAGCCGGCTCTTCACCCCAGTCTCAGCCAGGCTCAGGAAACCAGGGCTTACCGTGTGCAGTTGGCTACAGAGAAGAACCTTTGGCAAACAAATTCCCTTTATTCCCTTTACCTAATTTTGCACGTGAAGGGTGTGGATTTGCAGAGAAGCTGTGCGTGGATGGTTTGCATCTCAGAATATCCTGAGGAGCCTGTCCATTTTAACCAGTTGACAGGGATTTGGGGTTCTTCTGCCCCCAACAAGTACAAAGTTTCATCCTGTACTAGGGTTATGAAGACAATGAGGGGCCTTGAGTATCTCTCTTATAAGGAAAATAAGGAAAGCCTGAAAGACTTGGGTCTTTTTAGTCTGGAGAAGAGAAGACTGAGGAGGGATCTGATTAACACTTAGAAATACTTCAAGGGTGGGTGTCAGGAGGATGAGGCCAGGCTTTTTTTCAGTGATGCCCAGTGAGAGGACAAGAGGAAATGGGCACAAACTGGATCGTAGGAAGTTCCATCTAAACATGAGGAGAAGCCTCTTTCCTGTGAGGGTGGCAAAGACCTGGAAGAGGCTGCCCAGAGAGGTGGTGTAGTCTGTGTCTCTGGAGACATTCAAACTCCTCCTGGACACGTTCCTCTACAACCTGCTCTGGGTAGACCTGCTCTGGCAGGGGGTTGGACTAGGTCCAGAGGTCTCTTCCAACCTCGTATCATTCTGTGATTCTATATCTGCTTCTCAATGACACCTATGTGTTTTGGGAAGCAGAGGTGGCAGCAGGAGGCAGAAGGGGAACCTTAACAACCCATACATTATATTACAGCCACTGTCTCCATGTGTTTTTTAAATTATGAGGTGATGTAACCTGTTCCTTTTTGGATCCCACATCTGTGGAAATAGGAAACATCTCTGTGAGTCAGGTACTAATATCTGAGCTACATGAAGCTGGATTGAACCAAAGGTTCATATCCAATGTGTGAGGTTTTGTGCTTTTTCTACATATATACACATTTGTATCTATATATAAAATATATGTTTAAGTGGGCATGTACACATCTTATTTATTTAAGCCTTAAGAAGTGGTCCACTCATAGAATCACACCTTCATTTCATTTTCTTTGTTTTTCTGAGATCCATCCATCTTTTTCATGGGGGACAGGGATCATTTTTCTTTTTAAATATTTCTTGTCACAGCTGTGGGAGGAAAGTTGGGATTCACAGAAGACAGGGAGAAGTTTGAGAAAAGTTTTCCTGGAAAAAAAATAGATGCTGCTCCTGTGAATTAAAGCTGGAAAAAAACCTCTCAGCTATGCAATTTCCTCGCTTGTTATTAATTATTGGAAGTTCAAACATTTTTGGCAGAAACATTACCATTTGTGCTTTGAACATGTATAATGTTTTATATCTCCTAAATGTTATTATTATTTCAAAAGATTTATGTCTTGAGTAAATTATGATTTGGATAATTGCATTCTGTCTACCGAAATCCATCCCGCAGCTTCACTGGAGTGTGGCACCCGCCTTCTCTCCCCGGCCTGCACCGCTTTGTTGTGCTGCGACGTGTGATTAAACATCTGCTCCCCGTTCCCTGCGGGAGCCGGGATGCATTTCAGTGGAAGGGTCGCAGTCAGTGAGGTAATGCCACTCCATAAAGGTCTGCTTGCAGCAGGGGAAGGCAAGAGTCTTGAGACCACGGCTGATGGAGTAGGCGGGAAAGGATTTGTTTTTCCATGGGCGTTTACTGTTTTGGAAGTTCAAGCCCAAGTGTTGAGTTGGGCGAGGCAAGAGTTTCAAAAGAAGCTCCAGGTTTCCTATGCCCAATGTTAGCTCCTTGGCAGACTGTTGTGCCTGGACTGCAGAGAAAATACACCCTCACATTGCTGTCGGGGAAAATGAGGGATATCTTCATGAATCGTCATCAAGGGGTGCAGAGCAGGCTGTGAAGTCTCATGATGGTGGTGGCTTCCCATCACGTGCTGACAGATGGTGAGGTTAACAGGGGAACTCAGACTCCTCATGGTGTTTTTCTTCAAGACATCCTTCCTTGCCCATTACAGTCAATACCTTGTGGTATAATGTCAATATATGCAAGACAGTCATGGTTTTCTGGCCCAGATGTTGGTTGTGTTCTGGTCTTAGCCTCTCCTGTGTGTCAATGGTGGGTTCTGTAACACTTTGGGTAGATGGCAATTCATGGTTCCGACAGCACTGCAGGTGCACTCAAAGGTGTGCTGACCATTCAGGGTGGCACTGGTGGGAAAGGAGCATGGGGCCTTCTGATAGGAGTCTGAAATTGTTCCCCCCAGCAAGGAGGTGGTAGGTGTGGGCCATACCAAGCTCTGATCTGATGTAAGCTGAGTTATTGGTGGAAGCAGGACCCTTAAACCTTAAAAAATGATGAGCTGGGTCTGTAAGGTCATTTTTCACTTGCCTTAGGCTTCTCTTAGATCTGCAGTGGGTACCGCCTCTGACAGAGACAGAACAATGAGTGCCTACCAGGACGTCTGAAGGATCTCCTGAAGTGCCTGCAAAACTGGGGCAGTTGGCGTAATAAAAGACAGAAAAGCTTCCATCGAGAAAGATTTCTTTCCCCTGGGTTATTTCACTTGTTGTATGAGTGGAAACAGCAAGTTCCCACTTCAGTCAACAGCTCTTGGGAGGGAGTTGATGTTCAGCAAATGCTGAGGCACCGTCAGCTTCTCCAGCAGTTTCAGCAGAAAGAATGAAGGTTGCTCAGCACTGTGCTGCCAACCCTGAGCTCTCCTGAACAGGGAGATTAAAGGAAGGAGAACAATGATGAGTTTGTCCTCTAGCTCTGAGTAGGTTGGGGGCAGGAGCAGGTAGGTGGAAAATGGAATTTGTGGGGTTTTTTTTCCCCATTTTTACAATGGTCGCTTGGGTCCAGAGCTGGAGGTGTATGAGGAGTGACATGATTCTACTGAGAATCCTTCAAGGACTCTCCAGTGTGATAGGACTAACGTGAGTCATCAGTCATGGTAGTGAATAGGGATATTAACATACTTTGGACTAGCATTTACTAGCGTGAATGCAAACTAGAATGGATCTGACAAACCCAGGAGTCATGAAGCCCCCTGTGCTCCAGTGCATTACTGGTACCCGTAACTCAGCAGCTCTGCTGTGGCATGTTTCTCCTTCATAGACAAGTGTGTCCCATACACATCTGGCTGACCAGGCAGTGCTTTTTTGCAGAGCAAACAATAGACAATTTTCCAGGTTCCATCATTTTTCAGCTTGATGTGATTGGCACTGACAACCGGACTGTCGGTGTGTCAAAGCAATGGCCACACCGTATCATGCCAGGCACCTGGACAGCAGAGATCAGAAAGGGATGATGTGTCCAGATGTGCAGGCCTCACTGCAACCCAGACCATGGATGGAGGTGATCTCTGCATTTGGACTCCTTTTGTCTCTACTCTCCAAGTGAGTGACCAGGCAGAAAACCAGATGAAGTTCTAAAATTCACCCCAGATAAAGTTCTTGGATGGAGGGAAAAGACACATCTTACCATTCCCAGATATATGGTAGCCCTAGAATGAGCCTGTCTTGGGGTACAGCTTATCTGGTGCACCATCATATTGGTGGGTGCTGTCAAAAGCCTATATGGGACGAGGAATAGAAAAGGAAACATGGGTAACAGAACCACACAGAAGTGTCCTCAGCTGAGAGTTGACTTGTTAATCCTTGGGACTAACAGTTTTTCCTGGTAAATTCAGCAATTTTTCAGGGTAGGAATCTCGACCTCACTGTACACACAGAAACTTGCTATTTTATACCTTACTGCCAGCATGGATCTTAATCAACCAGAAAAACTCAAAATGACAAACAAACAAGAGACAGCTTTGCTATCTGAGGTTCATTAGCTCCTAGCGACCTTTTAAATCTGCAAGAAACCACAGAGAAATGTTCAGAAAACGGGAGGGCTTTCAAGTCATTTTGCCAGCAATTTCCACCTACTCCCCAGTTCCCCCTCAATAATGAATGGCATTTCTTGATTGTTTTCCCAGGGTTTGCCTTTATCTGAGCAAATGTAGACTGGAGCTTTGACCCACAATATATAGGGGATGGGAGTTAGAGTGTCTCTGGAAGAAGGGTGCGTACTTTGTGTCTCACAAGGTTATTTGAAGCCAACTCTCAGGGGCATTGTCATCCTCATCTGGGAGGCTGGAAACATGAGCAAAGGGCAGCTTATTTCATGCTTGGCACAAGCACACACCAGGGAGCCATAAGCACCATGTGCTGCAGAAGGTTAGATGGAGGTTCATGAGGAAGAGCTAACAGCCAGGACAGACCTGGGCTCTGGGAAGGACCCAGCACTGGGAAAGGGAAAGCCACTGTGGATGATGCATTCTTTGGTGCCCTGACACCCTACCCCTGGGCCATGGTAACCACAGAGCAGGAAGCAGTGGCTGAGAGGATCACTTTCTGGCTACAGACAGGACAGTCACCAGGTTGCTTCTCCATTGCAGACTCTCAGGGCCAGCTCCTCAGCAGGGGTGGACAAACCTCATTTCTGGTCTACCTGAGGCTGCCTCCTCTGCACCTCTACCTGGAGTTTTCTCTCCTGGTAAAGACACTGAAATATTGGGCTTTCTTCCCTAATTGGAACAGAGGCAGCAGATGGATCCCTTCATGAAGCAGAGCATCTGTCTTCTCATCAGTCCTCTTCAGCTTGAGGTCTAGTCACCTTCTCCAAGTAGAATGATGACAAGAGGACCACTGCTGGAGTGGAAAGAGAAGGGCTGTTTTAACTATAAATAAAACTATTGAGGCCATCAGAAAGTGCTGTTCTATTGGGATCACTGGCTGAGGAACTACTGATTGTAGATGGAGAACAGAGAAAAGCAGACATAGCATCAGGCAGAGATGAAACATTAAGAGTGGGGAGAATAAGGGGGCCCTGGGGGCATCTGTGGAAGATGTTTTCTGTGTTTTACTGACTTGTTTTGATGGCAAAAAAAAAATATTTTTCAAAAAGTGATATAAGACGTCACACGTGTATTTACAAGACTGTATTCCTCCCTGACAACCTCTATGAACTCCCTCCATCCAAGAAAGAAGTTGAAGAACTGAAAGAGAGAGAAGCTAAAAGATGAAAGCACAGGCTAGAGAATGGAAATTCCCTACCCCCTGCCAAAAGAGAGCCTGTGGTGGGACCTGTCGTCTCAGCCTCAATGTAGCCACTCCTAACATCACTGGGAGTTACTGGGAGCCAGCAGGACTGGAATCCAGTTTCATCCAGGCACTGAGGTTCAGTAGAAGCATGGAGGAAGAAGTGCCCAGGGCTGAAGAGCGATGAAGCTAGAAAAGGTCTACATCACATAGGAGCAGCTGGGAAGGATAATGTGCCATCTGTGCTAAGTGGTTTCACCCCAGTGCTGTCGGTCACACCAGAATGCAGAATCGCAGAGAGACCTAGTATTTATTGTGGGGAGGGGGAAGAGTGGGAGAAACCATCTGTGGAAGGGAATCTGGCCAGTATGTGGCCTTGGAGAGTCACATCCAGAGGGAGCTGAGCTGGAAAGGACCTGGCAAATATCTGGCACTTGTGAGATGTGCCACAGAGATGCTGTGGGAACTCGAGGCTCAGGTGGTGAAGGGATGGCAGGTACAGGCTGACGGGTATGGGGATTTGGAAAGGAGGAGACGTGCTGACTACGCTTTGCTTCCAAAACTAGGACCATCAGGGTTCTGTATGAGGCTCACCCTGCCTCCCCTGCTGCTGTGTGGCATGGGCTGCCATGGCAGAAAGAGGAGAAGTCTTTGGGGGTCAGGAGAAGAAGGCAAGGAGTGGACAGTGTATTGAAAGGTGTGTAGGAGATGGGAAGGAAAAAACATGCATAAATCCAGCTCCTGTGTCCCATCACAAAGGAGATTAGCCTCCTGCTGTGTTCAATGCTGACTCGGGTGCACGCTGGAGGAGGTCTAGGGGACTGGAGTTCATCGTGTGGTCATCTGTCACTGCCGTTCACACAGGCAATCTTGCAAACTCCTGAATTACTCAATCTGAGTAATTCAGACAGGGAGAACAAAGCAGAGCCCACTCTCAGTCTGAGTCACTCCTATGTCTTTGTGACACGATATGCTTTGAGGTTGCCTGTAAATTTGTGTGGGAAGCCCTAATGGTCTTTAATTTTTAGGTCCACCGTTCAGTGCCTCTCTTCATTAGCCCCCCCAGCCCAGAAGACCCATGAGCAGAGGATCTTCTGAGCAGAGGTTAATGCACTGCAAAGCACTGGGGACAGAAACCTTGACAGGCCAAGGCACCTTTTTCTCCCAGCTTTCTGACAGCACTGCAATCCTCTAACAAACCGGAGGGGAAACTAAGGAGTGTTGATAGGCTTCTTTTCTCCTGCACTGTTAATTCAAATCTGGCTCTAGGCCATTAGTGTTCTCACACTATTACCTTCTAATGGCTTCTTGCTCTTGGCTCAGCTCTTGCTTGGGAAGCCGCAGCTGCGTGCGTTGTTAGCTATAGCCTCCCAGTTAGCCTCTTGCTGGGAATCTCACTCAAGATTATGACTTGTGTCCGTGTTATGAAAATAGCCGGCATGTAGCAGCTGCTGGCAAACGCTGCTCCTTCCAGCACTTGCCCAACAGGTGTCACGAGCCGTTTTCCTGCCACCGCGGATGGCATCAGCTGTTCCAACAGAAGGTGCGCTTGTAACCCGTAGCCCCTCGCTGCGCCGCCTGCGTCCCACCGAGCTGCTGATGAACCTGTGACAGCTTTTGCTCACAGAGTGGCATCTTTCAGCTCAGGTGCTGGGGACTTGCAACTCAGAGGTCTGCGATATGTTGGTGTCCCGCCCGGCGCTCCAGTTTTGTCTCAGGGTTTCATACCCTGAAGGTGAAGGGTTGAATGTAGCTGTGAAGGGTTGAATGTAGCTGTGCCTGTGCTCTCTAATCTACATTAGATTCCTGTTGCAAAGTTTGACTATTTTCCACGGTGCAGGAGTAGAAGACAATGCCCTACAGTCCTTGATTTTTCCACCCCTGTCCATGAAGACCAGACTCCTTTTCCCCAAAGTTTACCCTCCAAACAGGTATGGATGCAGGAAAATCCCAGAGCCTCTTATACCAGAGGTCAAAACAGGTTGTCCCTTTGGCCTTAAGATCTTTGTTTCCATGAGAAGATCACATCAGAGGCACATAGGGCAGTGTGACCTAACCATTTCTAGGATACATGAGAACGGATAAGCATCAATGTTTACACAGTGGGATTGAGGTGTTAGAGGTAGCACATGTGTTTCAGGACTCAGCTCTGCTGACTCTTTTCTCTGCTTGTTCTGAGGATAACACAGGAGGTTTCAATGTGCAGGTCCAGCTGACTGGCATGAAATTAATTTAAAATTCAAAAACTAAATTGGGAAAAAAAAAAGCCTCTAAGAGTTCCATGGAAAATCAATTACTCGGTGTGCAAAGGTGACGCGGAGAATGCTGCTCCACAGAAAGGGCGAAATTCCCTGCAATTTTCATCTATTCTTTCTGCAATTTCCCTCCCATCCCTTGTGATATTTTAAGAAACGGCTGACTTTCTTTCTCTAGTTTTAGATATGCTTATTGGGGCTGGAGGGTAGAGAGACCAAGAGAGAAAAGACTGTTACAAAAAATGTAATTAAGGTGATATTACTATGTGAATAACACATTAGATTTTGTTTAGAGCCATTATTGGCTGGAATGGCTCTGAAATTGAATTGTGCTGCAGATTCCTTGCTGGTCTTACCCACACTCACTCATGGTCAGGGAGTGCATTAGGCCTGGGGAAGAGGAAAGAGTGGACATAGGAGTGGGATCCAGACAGGAGGGGGGACTCCATAATTAATCTCTCTCCATGTAGAAGCTTTCATCTGGCAGGCAAGAACCCCCACGTTAAATAGGACTCTTCACCCCATCAAGCCAAACCACCCCGATATACCCACTACAGGCCTGTATTCAGCTGTGGGGACAGTGAGGACATCTTGCTGCCCTTGATGACATCTCCTTGGCTGAAATGGTCATTTGTGGTGGAAGAGTTGAATGTGTATTTGCTCACCACAGACTGGCTGAGATGCTGTAGAGCCATCTCTCATCTCATCTCAGCATCTCTCATCTCAGCATCTCTCATCTCTGAGATGGGTTTGAACCTGTGACTGAGAAGCAAACAGCTCATCAGTCTCATCTCTCCTCACTTCCATGCCCCGATGTCCTCCTGGAGATGTGGTGATGGATCAAAGGATAACAGCATCCCCACTGTCATCCTGCTTTTCTCCAAGTATACTCTTAGCTCTCTCAGCTTTGCTTTTTTGGGAGATGAGGCTTTGGAACCCTCTGCCTGCAGCTGCTTGAGAGAAGTGCACCGATGGAAAGGAGGGAGCAGTTGACAGGGTCACTGTATGGTGCAGGGACACTGAGGCATGAGCAGCTAGGGGGAGTCTGATGAGTGAGACAAGGACATGGAGGAGATGCGAAGAAATCAGGGCAAACACCAACTTCTATGACCTCTCTCCAAGGCGACAGATTTTGAGATACAGGGAAAAGAAGGGATGATAGAAACAATTTCACACGAGGAGGAGTGTGAAGGGGCTCAAAGGTCAACACATCTTGCAATAGCTCCTGTGGGGACACAGAGCTGCCTGGGAACAGTGAAGGTTCGCCTGTGCTTATCAGGGATGCATGAAGAGCACAGGGGCCACCTCGCTGTGGTGGTGTCACCTTCACAAGGTGGCAGAACACTGGGAGGGGAGATGGCTGGCATCCCTGTCCTTGAGAACTTTAGCTTGCAAAGGTCAGCACTTGGGTCTGTCCTTGGAGACCTTTGAGTCTTTTTGGTGTCTTGGGCTCATGGCTGTTGATGAATACCTTGCTGGATGGCACTGGGGTGTAGTGAGCCATTCCCCTTCTGGGCACCAGGACAGACAAAGCCAGGTTTCCTGTGGTGCTGTCGTCTGTGGCCTTTCTGATGTCTAATAATGTTCCTATCTGTTTCCTCTACTTGGCCACCTATTTCTTATGCAACATGCAAAAACATGATAGCTTTGCATTAGCTGCTCCGTTAAATTGGCTGAAACTGGCATAAGAGTTGAGAAATTAGGGGGAAAGGAAGGACAAGAGGGAGAACCCTCCCATCCAGCACAGTCACAGTAATTCAGGCAATGAAAAAATTATGAGATGCAAGGGAGACCCACAGCTGAGAGGTGGGGAAAGGTAGGTAAGAAGACACAAAGCTGCTGTGTGTTAACGCTTGTGTCTTCATTCTGCAATTCTTTGTTCCAGGATTTGGGTTTTTGTTTCTTTGTTCCCTTTTGCACTCTCAGCTCCTCTGGCTTGGCCTTGAGATGGGCTCTATCAGTGCCTGAGGGTGGTGCTCACCATGGCAAGTTTGCTGGGTTACCTGACGTGGTGTGGCCCTGGCAGCAGCAGATGCGCCCTGGGAGGGCTGTGCCAGGGAGAGGCTTTGGAAGAGCTGCCGTCTGCAAAGGGGGAGAGGGAAAATATTTCTTGCCTTCTCTTTCCTTAAACCATCTCCCATCTGAATAAAGTGGGGGAATTAGAAGGGGATTATCTACCAGCAGGAGTGGTGTAATTCATTTCTGCCACTGTCCGCGTGTCAGGTTCGATTTTAATTTCAGATAATGTCAAAGCCAGATTAAAGCCCAACCGTCTAGGTAGGAAAAAAGATCCATCCTTCCCACCCATCTCACTGAGCTGCCAGGACAGTGACCGCCATCCCTCCCTCCTCTCCCTTCAGACACAATTTGGGGCTGGGCACCCCGCTGAGGCTTCTGCGTAGCAGGTTAGACCCCCTTCCTCATGTCCTCCTCAGACCCTGGGCAGAAAAGCCTCTATGCAACACACCCAGGGTGCACACACGTGCCAGGGTGCTTCATCTAGGGACAGGGAAAAGGGCCTGGGGGCACTGACACACTTGGGCAATGAGCTGCCAGTGTGGGAAAAGCAGGGAGAGGTGAGGGGTGTTTGCGTCAACCATTAAAGAACAAGGTGGAATGAGCATTGGTAGAGCNATCCCCTTCCTGGGATGCTTGCAGAGAAAGAAAGGGTTATTGATTTTGGGGGTGTTTATTCCTGGCTCTGCCAGAGACATACAGAAATTAGGACCATCACTTAGAACGGTATCATCAAATGAAAGCAGCCCCTAAATTAGACACCTCTACCAGTACTCGACAGCTGACGAGAAGCAGTGTGCACAGAGAATGTTTCACCGCTCTTGGAAGTCAGTGCTCTGGTGGTTTAATGTTAGTCCTTCCTCGGCTTCTCCCTTGCTCATGTTGGGTCAGAGTCAGCTCTGCCGAGTTCCAGGAGCTGCTCCCACTTGTGCTCCCACTGTTTGTGGCTCTTGGGGCTCACAGAGCGATGCCTACAATAATAGAGCCACTTGGCTGGAGTAAGGATGCTCCTCACTGCTTTGAGATCTTTAGATGGAAGGAGTGGAAGCGCCTGGTGACATCTTCTTCCCCAAGTGAATGCAGACACAGGTAACTCCTGCTTCTGCTCATACAACATTTAAAGCAAAGTGCTTCTGACAACAGGAGGGAAGATGGGCTTTATTAAAAATGAAAATAAAAAAGAAAATCTCTTGAGATCTGATCAGGCACTGGTAACTCCTTCTGGGTTATACTAGTATTTTGTTCTGTTTCTCAGTTATTGGGGACAATGGTGGTGAGGAAACGCTGCTCTGATAGCGATACAATGGGCCTGCCATGGAGCTGTGTGATGAGGGTGGATGGGTGATTTTGATGTTTATCGTGACAATTAATGTCTTAGTGGACGGGGATCATTACAACTGCATTGAATATTGAATCAGAGCCAGAGTCAATCCAAGCAACCAGCTGGGGTTTCCCACTGAAAAAGCTATTATTGGAAATATGATTAAAAATAATAATAAAAGAATGGACCTGATGCTCATCGTGCCTCTTAATCCTGTTGTTTGCTCTCTCCATCCTTTCCCAGTTGAAATTCAGCCTTGCTCAGCAGCTATTCCCAGCTCTGCCCTGTGTATCAGTACAGGTCCCAGCCTGGAGCAGGACACTGGAAGGTGCCCAGGCTCATGTTCCTGGCCTCGACTCCTGCATCAGTCGGTTCTCCTCTCCACACTTCAGTAGGGAGCACAGGGATAACTGTTCCTGCCCCCTCCTTGAAGATGTGGAGTGGCAAAGAGCTCAGCCTCCACCACAACCCCATCATAAGGGTTTAGGAAAATTCAGTTTTTGGAAAACGTACACAATGTGCATTTTGGTGCATTTTACCATGTCTGGAGTAAGTTGTGAACAGAAAAGTATGTCCTTGGGAAAGAACCATTTTGCTTTACCAAAGAACCAATACGCACTACAACTTACGTTGCGGCAATGCTGGACAACATCCAGGGAGGAACTTGTGTCCCAAAAAGTCATGAAGCAAAGATGAGAGATATGAACAAGGTCAACTTTGGTTCATCTTGCCCAGCCAGTATGAGATTTGCAGACCTCACCGCAGGTTCCCAAAGAAACCTGGAATCCGGCTCACCCTTTTTCTACACTCACTATGCCCTTCCTGTGAGTACCAGCAAAATCGTACCTCTCAGCTCTGCTCTGCCTTCCCTGGCTGCTACATCTCCTGGAGCCATGCAAGAGTTGTGTTGCTGTGGGAGCTCCGAGGTCCAGCCTGCACAATGGATGGAGGATGTTGGATTGTTCCTGCAGAAGATAAGGTCTATGCCTCAGAGCTATGCATAAATCCAAGATTTTGGGGGATTGAGAGGGGGTGACAGGCTGGGGAGACATAAAGCCTAGGTTTGGAAACAGCTGGTGGTGTCTGTTTGGATGCTTCTCCATGCTGGAGGGAAGCTGGGTCTGCTTCAGGCTGGTGGTTTCTACATTTCCAAGGTCCAAACTCCTCCTAAATCTTTACAAGGTCTTAGGCATGAACACAGAGCCCTCCACACAGGTTCCCTTCATGCCCTGACACATACAGATTTAGTAACATGAGCAGTAAGCGAGCGGGCACCCCACCGCACCCCGTGCTGCTGGAGTCCATTTGGGGCTGCAGAGAACCTGCTGCATCTATTCAGACTGAGAACCTGTGATGGTGGCCTTGGTATGCCCTGAGGTGCCATGAGACAGCACCGATGGGTGTTGCAGAAATGCCCGGTAATGACTCGGTCTCTGCTGGTCGGACATCCAGGACACACACCTTGGGCAAGGAGAAGAGCCTGCTGTCGATGCCCGAACCAACTGCCTGGGGCCAAACCACATATCTGATTCCTGTGTTTGCATTTAAACTCCAGCTTCCTCCTGGAACAAAACCGTTGTCCCACAGGGACTGGTGATGGGAGGGGAAACTGAGGCACAGTTGAGCACGCTCGCGCGCACACACACACTCCAAAGCCTGCACCCCTGCCCTGCATCGCCATCAGCTTGCACAGCTGCAGGAGCAGCAATACACGCAGGAGCACTGGCAAATGTTCCTATTGATCGGAAATGAATAATTATCACCCGCTCCCTGTTCCAGGGCCTCGCGGTGAGCGGAAGAGCGGAAGCACTAAGCGGGATTAATAACTACTTTTCATTACTTTTAATGCAAACTATTGATTTTAAAGTGTTGTAGGGTATGACAGTTTATTACAATAAGACAATAAAACAGACTATATGAAATAATTGAGAATAATCTCTTCCCTTTTCCTGCACGACGCGAGGACATTATGTTCTGTGCATGTGGAGACATTTATGGCAAACTCTATCCAGCAATGGCAGCTTAAGCACTCTATAAAACA
Organism: Jacana jacana; assembly: GCA_013400555.1. Lineage (NCBI taxonomy): Eukaryota > Metazoa > Chordata > Aves > Charadriiformes > Jacanidae > Jacana > Jacana jacana. The sequence continues at coordinate 51,219 of VZTM01023775.1, read as the reverse complement.
GCACTTTGGAGCTGGAGTATTATAAATAATAGGCAATAAAACTGGTAAATGGGGCTTTAATTTGATTCCATTATGTCACTGAATGACAGGAAGGAGGGGGCAGAGCGGCAGCGCGGGGATGCGACGCCGAGGCGGGTTTGGGAGCCCTTGCTGCGGGCAGAGGAGCGGAGCATGGCAGTGCCAGCAGGTCAGGACGTGCCAAGCCCCCAGACCAGGCGAGGGCTTGATCCTGGCTGGTGACAGCCAGTGAGTCCCCGCAGGGCTCCTGGCCGCAGCAGGTGGCAGCAGGGACACTGCTGGCACAGGACGATGGTTGTGTCCCCGTTTTGTCAGGTGCTGCCCAGATGTTTGAGGTGTCATCTCAAAACCACGCTGTTGCCTGATTTTGGACATGCTGGCGCTCTCTTTTTCCACTGGCTGGTGTTCCCCTGCCTGTGCTGCCCTCCCCAGCCCCATTCTCGGTGAGCAATGCATGGTGGCAGGAGGCAGCGAATGCGGGGCGATTCCTGCTCACCTTTTATTACTCACAGCAGAAACTCTCCTGACAAAAAGCTGCTGCCTGCTGAGGACGGGGCTACACCTGATTATTGTGGCTCAAATCAAATATACCCCGAAGAGTGCTCAGCCAAAATGACCACTGTGAAGAGAGGGGCTTTATTCCTCAAGCACGCTGGAAAATCAGCAAAGAGACTACTTGCTGGGCGCTCTGTGCCTGCAGGATCCCTGCAAAGCCCCTGGAGGAACCGCTGCGCATAGTCCCCGCACTGTGCATTGTCCCCGCTTCCCAGCTGAGATGCCCAGGGCACAGAAAAGTGGGATTGGGGATGGGGTGGGACGTACAGGGGACAGTGACAGATCACGCAGCGTTTGGCTCAGGGCTGCCGGCTCCTGTCCAAGCACTGAGAGAAAGCCCATTACCAACTGATGGCTTTGCAGGGTCCAGCAGTATGTGAAATGAGCTGGGAGTCTCAGCCTAGTGGTTTCCACTGGAAAGCTGTTTCCACTAATTAGGTTCCTCCTCATCAAGGCTGTGGAGTGAATGTACCAAAGAGACTAAGGGCCAAGCGTGGAGAAGGGGCTGAGGAAGCCCTGGAAATGCTGAACTGCCATGATGTGTGGTTTCTTCCAGCCCATCAGTCCATGTACCCAGCTCCTGTGCGGTCCTGGATACTCTCTCCCCATCCTCACCCCTTAAGTTCTGCCTAAAAACACCTCCAGAGCCCCCAGAAAAGGGGATCAAAGACTCTGGTCCTGGGAACCACCTGGGCAGGGGCTGGTCTTGATGCATGCATGGGTCTTCTCCCCTCCCTCAGCTCCTGGCCCTGTGGACCAGTGTTAGAAAGGTTGTCCTGGGAGACAGGAGGTGAAAGCAGTTCCCCATATCCCTGTGGATTAGCCCTGTGCCTGGAGCGTGAAATGAGGCTGGTTGGAACCTGCGTGGACCTTCCATGGCCCAGTGGGATCATGTTAACTTGCTGTGCACTGGCCCAATTAACATGAAATTGGAAAGGACTGGAGAGGAGTGAATGGCCTGGACCTCGACAGCCCCAGTAGGGGTGGTCACATCTGGCCCCAACTGATGGAACTGGGGTGCAGCCAGCTGCATTTTGCAGCCCTGAAGAGCCTCTACCATATGTTGTATGAGCTTCTTTGCTCTTCACTCCTCACTCCACCAGACAGGATATCTCCCAGACATCCCAGTGGCCCCAGACACCCCCCCATCCTGCCTCCCCGCCCCCCCGCACATCATTATTGCTGAGAAGGTTTTTGCAAAGCAGGGAAGAGCCAGTGGCACTTCTTTGCTTCGTTTTTAGCTCCAGAAACCCATCTCTTCCTGGATTCTTCTGTAGAGGATCCTAGTGTCCCTGGGGCTTTTCTAGCCTCTCGCCTAAGCATATAATCAGGCAGGGCTGGTTTTTACAGAGGGGATTACACACACAATAGAGCAGAAGAGCCCCGTTGGGGCTATCACAATCTATTAGGATCCGCGCTCTACCCAAAATAAGCAGCACAAGGAGAAACACCAGACTTCTTTGCTGCATGTGCTGTGCAGGCCAGAAGGAGATTTGGGCTGTGGATTTTAATGGTCTTTTCTCTTGGTGCCTGCATTCCTATTGCATCAGGATGTGCGTGTCCCACTCCCACGGCCATGGATGCTGATGATTTTGCAGCCCTGAGTGTTGAAGGGTATTATGGCATTGGGGAACTGACATCCAGGAGTAACTGGGGGTCTGCAGGGAAGGGAAGGGAAGAAGATGGGGCCAGCCAGGGGAAAGTGCAGATGGGAGCAAGCTGGCTTCTGGGCAGAGGTGGAAGGAGTGAAACAGGGCAGGTCGATGATGGTCTGTGCTTTGGGGGGAGACTGTGGCCTCCACAGCCCCTCTGTGAACCCTCCCGGGTGGCTGCGGGGGGCTGAGGATGGGCAGCTCGGGGGTGTGAGGCTGGCTGGCAGCATGGCTACAGCAACCAGCAGCATCCCAGGAGGAGGAGAAAGAAGAGTAAGAGCAGGCCAGTGTGCCCCACCATGGGGGTTGAGGTAGAAGAAGTTTTGTACCTGGAGGAGAGAAAAGAATAAGGTAAACCGGCAGGGAGTGTGGAGATCCTGGGTGTGTGGTGCCCACAGGATGCAGAGTATGCCAGGATCAAGCCTATATATGTTGCCCATAGAACAACAGTCCCATTTTAACTTTCATTAGACCCAAATATTGTAACATTAAAAGGTGCAACATGTTTCCCTGCTGCATGGGGGGTGCTCACAAAAAATAACCACTTGGAGACATTGGGGCATTGTGAGAGCCAGACACCTGGCACAGGTCTCTCACTTTGGGTTATTCCATTCTACTTTTTTTTTTATTCCCTGGTGCAGCTTTCTTCACCCTTTTGTCTCTCTAGTACTAATCTACCAAGCAAAGCACTTCAGGAAATAAACCCCCAGCCCTTGCAGACATGCAGTCACGGACACATGCACACAGAGGTGCAACTGTTTCAATGCACGGTGAAATTGGTTTAATCTGTTCATAGAAAAAGCCCTATTTAGGACCCAAAATGGCTTTCCACACCTTTTTGCTGGTGCAGCCCTGACAATACACCTGGAGGAAATGAGCAATCAGCTGTAATCAGCCGGCTAATGGGGGTTATTGATTAATGAGGCGGGGCCATGCACACCCTATATGGGGCGGGGTGGGGGGGCTCAATGCAGATCCCCAACGTGCAGCAAAGACCCAGAGGGGGGCTTGGGTGGACAAGGAGAGTTCTGAAAAATGGATGAGTGGAAGTTAAGTGGAAGAGAGGACTTTGCCAGGAGCCTCAGCCAGCCTCTAGCTGAGAAATCGGGCTGTGAAAGCAGTGAGAAGCAGGTGTGAATGGTTTTCTGCCTGCCTGGGGATGGGGTTGAGGCTGGAAGGCTGGGGTGGTGCGGAGGAAGGGATATTTCTGCACTGCATGTCTCTCCCTGCCTGCTGGCTCTAGGCCACCCAGGCTGAATGCTCACAGTTTGCGCTGAAGTGTTGGAGAACTGAAAGGGCCTGAGGCTGTGCTGGCTGGTCCCTGGCATCTTGCATTTCAAAAGCCCTCAAAATGATGGATTTGATGCTTCCCTTTTTATTTATTACATTTAAAGCAGTTTTGCCAGGGGGGTAGCTCAGGAGAACAGGCAACTTATTTTCCTGAGCATCCCAGGAGCCAGGCTGTTGTGCAGCTGCATGTGAAGTGAAAGACAGGCCCCCACCAGCAGCCGGCTCCGCCGTCTTCTCCTGCCATCGCAGGGCCAGGGGAAGGCTGGGGGGAGATGGGGAAGAAAGGTGTGGCTGCCTCTGACCTGGCTGAGGAGCAGGAGGTGGCAGCGAGTGGGGAATCATTTGCCGTGCTTACCTTCTGACCGCTGGGCAGTTATCAACACGCTGCAGCTGTAAATGTTCTCTCGGCGGCGGAGACCTGGGAGCTGAGAGTGCAGCTCGGCTGAGTGTGTTATTGGATTATCAACTGATTAGAGCTGTTAAGAGTCCACTCTTGAATAATCAACATGGTGCTTTTTGGCTGCTGCGTATCAGCGGGAGGGAGGGAGGGAGGAGGCAGAGTCTGGCTGCCGTGAAGTCTCCAGCCCTGGGTGTTGCCTATCAGCACACGCTGCTTGGTGGGAAGTTGTGGTACCCACCTTCCCCCACGTCCAGGCGCTCCATATTGATGGGGTGTGGAGCTGCAGGGCTTCCTCTATACTTTTCCTGGCAGAAGGTTTTTCTGCCAGAAGGGTTAGCTAGATCTGAAGCACCTTGACCGTGTGGGAGGATGCCCATGCAGCCTGCTGGTGGTAGGCTTGATCCACCACGATCCAAGGCAAGTGAGTAGTGCACTGGAGACTATGGCTGGCTATTCATGGTTTTGGAAAAGGGAGGTCAAGGTCGGGTATGTGGAGATGAATGAGCTTAATCCCTCTGGTGGAGGTAGTGTAGGGATGCGAGTGTCCTGCTGCTTGCAAAAAGGACTTGCTGGGCAGGGTGAAGGGCAGAGGGACTCTTCCAGTGATGTGCCAGTGAGAGTAAAAGCTTAGCAGGAGCTTGTAGTGATGCGCTGTAGTAGATTCCTTGTGAGGTGAGGCAAGACAGGGGTGGAGCTGAGTTAGCAAAGATTAGTCTGGAAGCATTTTAAATGAAGACTGAGCATTCCCTTTCCTGTCTCTCCTATGTACTGGTACACAGCAGCATTTGGGTGATAGAGCAATGGGAATGTGCCTGCTGGCCCTCTTCTTTCTCTTTCCCCCTCCCTTATTTCAATTTATCAAGGCTGATTTAGCCTGTTGCTGAGATACTATTTCCCCTGGAGAAGCTTCCTACAGCTACCTCGTGGCAGGACTCGCCTTGCTGTCCTTTGATATTTTTGCTCCCAGGAGCTGAGTCTTTCTGGTGGTCTCTGGCCTGGAGACTGTGATTCACCAGCAACTTCAGTGACCATGTGTTTCCCTTCAGTCACAGTGGTCCTGTCCCTGCTAAAATCGATGGCAGGGCACCTGGGTGAGCAAGGGGAGAATTTGATATTACAAGGAACAACAAAGTCATACCAACTGTGCCCTGATATTCTGGGGTACTGGGTGCTAAGGGTGGAGGAGATGCCTTACTTGTTTTTTCTCTCCCTATGCCAGCCTCTGAGGAGATCAGGGTTCTCCTTTCAGAGACCTGTAGGGGTCACAGTTGGGTTGCACAACAGGCTGTGATCCTGGCCTTGGGAAAGGCAATCAGAGCACAGGATTGCCTGTGTCCTGCCTAAATTCTGGGTCAGAAAGCCAACAGGAGGCCAAATCCCCACTGCTCTCAGGTTGCTGCCCCAAACCCCACTCAGGTGGGCTCCTCTGCTTTCCCTGCCACTAAGCTATAGGAGATGGGATGTATTTCTTGACTGAACAGAACAGTATGTTCCAAACATGTTCCAGACTGGAAAGAAATGGTCTCAAGTTCACGCACAAAAGTGTGTGAAGAGCAAAGATTTTTATTAAGTGAGTGGTATCGCATAGATGGAAGAGGAGCCATGCATTCAATAACATGATTTATACATGCACAATGTGATCAAGGGAAGGGAGCGACCCAATTAGTAACTTGTAACCTGTCAAAGGCAGCTCAGGCTGAAGACTTCTGTTTCCAGGTTTCTGGTTCATATAAATGTTGGTGGTCCATCAAGGTTGGTGCAATGCGGCTTCTTGCTTTCTGTTTGTCTAATCTGGTCTTGCTCAAAACTGGGTAGTGCAGACCTCAAAGTAAAATGTAAGTGGCAGGACTGGAGGAACTTCCAAGACCTGGGATTTGGGTCTTGGTAGGATTTGTGTGATGTGAGATGGATGGGGCAGCTCTTGAAACCTGGCCTCACTTCCTTTGGGATCTGTTCTCATCTCTGTAGCTCATTTATGGGCCTGTGCTTATCCATCTTTGCTTCTGTATTCAGTGGAGCCTTGTAGTAACAGAGATGATACAGGAGACACACAGGACCAAGCAGACAGCAGTGCGCTACAAAGAGAACCTGTTCCTGGGTAAATTCATCCTTCCCATGTGAAAGCAGTTCTCTCAGTAGGGAATTTCTTGCACCAGCAGCCTAATCCTTCTTCCTTCTACTGGATGACTGAAAGTCTTCATCAGATGAGTCAAATCCAGTCTCCAGCATATGAGAAGCAGCAGAAACAACTTCATCCATCTTCATTCTCTAAGGTCCTCTTGCAGACCCATAGGAACACCAGTCATTGTCAGAGTCCCTTCCCCATGTCTGCATTGCCCAGGGACCCAATGTAGGATCTGGCTGTGATGCTCAGGAAGATGGACCCTTTCCACTGTATGATAATTAAATTACCACTAATTATGTTCTTGACAGCAACATGCAGGCAGTAAGTGATCCTAACATTCTGCGTCATCCCCCCCCACCTCTTCCTAGGATGCCCCCCCAGGTGCCCCTCCCCTCTAAATGCTGAATTATTTTACAGTTGATAGTTCCTTAGATTTGCCGACCTTTAAAAGCTGAACACTACATGCCTGTTGAATTTTAATCAATTTATTTTTTTCAACTGGAAATGTCAGACTTCTGTACGGAATTACTTGGTGCTGGCTGATGTGACAAAGACTCAAAGTTCAGCATCTGAAGCCGCCGAGGAGCAGAGAGTTGCGTGCATTAGCACAGATAATTTGCAGGATGTGAAAATGAGAGCAGGAGTGAGGGAGCATATATTTTTCATTAGCTTTGGTTTAGAGGGTTCGGGGACCTGCATTTATTTCATCCAGTGAACTCTGGCCTCATTAAATCCATACTGTGGCTGGTAATGACTGGAAGTAAGAAGCTGCGGAGGCCACTAAAGGGCAGAAGGTAGAGTGAGCTCCTTGTTGGAGCATGGAGAGGACCTTGGCATATGCTAGGATGGTGGGAGAGCAGCAATCTCTGCTGTGCCCACTCTGTGGTACCCAGCATGCTGAGGAGGTGCAAGTTGCCCAAACCATTTGCCAGCCTCCACTGGTCCAGCTCATTAACGCTCCTTCTATCCCCTACTCAGCTCTGGTGCTGAAGTCCCTGGGCTGTAACCTGAAGAGCCCAGCAAAGGTTTCACCAGCAGTTCTCGCCTCTCTCCATCCATACAAAGAGATTATTATTCTTCCCATTAGCAGGGAGCTTGGCTGGTGTTACCTGGAAGGACTAAACATTTCCTGGCTGGAGCAAAGCCCATCTGCAAAGAAAGGAAGAGACTTACTTGTTAGACACAGTCCTGCTGCTGGGGAAGCCTGTGGCAGTGAGCACACACCTTGTCTGTACTGGGATTTTCTGACTTTCCATGTAACTTGGACATCACCTTTGTGAGCGGTAACTAAAGCCAGGGCTGTGCTGGGGGCTGCTCTTAGCAGGGAATTTCTCTGCCGTGGGTGGCTAGGACACTCCACATCACTCCTGTCCTGCATCACCTACTTCTCTACTATCAAGTAGTTTTGAGTGTAAATTATCACCTTCTGGTTTTCTTCTGTCAGCAGCCTCTGGTGGTTCCCTGCAGTGCTGTAGTCTGTTCCAATCCTGGGCCGTGACAACCCTAGGAACATGTTTCTGTCCTATTAAAATTTAATTCCTTCTTTGGAATAGAGACTTCTCATCACACACAACCGGATGGATAAATGTTTGCTAAGGTGACAAGGATTGAGTATATTTAATCTTCCTTCCTTCTCTTTAAAAAACGGTGCCTGTTGTTGCCTCTTGGCACAGGTACATTAAAATCAATAATGAACCTTACAAGCGGGTGTGTGATAAAATATGGTCTATCCTTCTCCATTGAACTGTAATAAGCAGCTTTTTCAAAACCATGCACGTACCTTTGTGCAGCAAAAAATAATGTGGTGACTGTGTGTCAGTTTAAGGAAGGCTCCAGGAATCTCAGTAGCCTGAGGTGTGCCTCAGTATCTTTCCAGTGGCACAGACTACATGTGGTTAGAGATGAAACTTTTGGAAACTTGCTGATGGGAAGGGTCATTCTTTGCTGTGTCCTGATCTTAGACCTTCTCTGAAGCTTTGCTGTCTGCTCTATGAGGCAGGGGAAGAAGAACTTTCCATCTGACACAGCACCACACATCCTTTATTGGGCCCTTATTTCCCTCAAATGGATTTCAGTTGGGAAATGCTCATGGGTTGACAATGGTTCTTTCAGAGGAAATGAACCAGGTTATGTGAATTCTTAACGGGGAAAAGTCTAGTAGGGAAGAGAGATGCAGAACTGACTCACGGTGGTGAGTTGCACAGGACTGTCACACAAAGAGTAAGCAGTCTTGCTCTGAACCAGGCTGAGGCAAAGACTTGAATCTGTGTCAGCTGTGTCTTAGGGGACTGTGCTGATCATCAATAGATTGACTCATCTGAGGGAACCTGTTCATTGTGCTCCCCGTACCTCAGTTCAGCCCATGAAACTTTGAGATCTCGTGTTTACTCTGAGGAGGATGAAAAATTTATTTGAATTTTGAATTTCGCAAGGAAGAGAGCGATTGCTGATGCGTAGCTGTTTTATTTAGCTTAGAGGTCCTGCTTCTCAAATCCTCCCCTGTGAAAAGTCCTCAGAGAAGATAGCGAGCCTACGGAAAGCAGCCCAGCCCGGGTTTACTAACTATTCATCAGTATTCCCTTTAAAGAAGGCAAATGTTATTGTCCCCTTTGCCAAAAGGGAGTGTGAACACATCTGCTCCTCCACCCACCCTCTTGGCACCCCCTCCTCATGCTGACTCCCACAACTCACCCTCTGTCACCACTCGGCAGCCCATTACAAATAGCTGTGTTTGAACGAGGTCTTGCTCTTCATTTCCAGCCCTCTCGAGTCACTCCGATGGGTTCCTTCCCTGGCCTTTCACAGCCTCCTTGTTTCAGGTTAAGAAAATGTCAAGCTCATTTGGAAGTTTCTCACCCCTCCTCGCTGTGCTGCAGCCATTAGTGGTCCTCTGGCTGCTGCAGGAAGCTGACATTTACATCGCGAGCTGGGGAGGAGATGATAATAGTGGATAAGTTGGACTTTGCTAATCACCAGTTCTGTCCACCTTCAGAAATGAGCTTAGGTGGTCAGAGCTTATTTTCCTCGTTTCCTCTCTCTCATAGTCTCATATCCCTATCTTACCTCTGCCTGCTTCTCCGCTCTCCCACCCCATCACCACTTATTGGCTGTGGTGGTAAGGTGTAATTCCATGAAATGCAGGTTTAAAAAAAAAACAAAACTAACCCACAGAACTAGTTTTGGAGACAAAATCATACTTGACTGAATTTATTCCTTCTCTGTGATCATCCCTCCCAAGTCTCCCCACCCCTTTTGAACCCAGTGGGAAAGACGCTGAACACCAGCGGCAGAGGTAACCATTGCATTTTATTTTTTTTTTCTAGTCCAAACAGCACCAAACCATAAAAAGGAGCTGGCATTTTCTGTTACTGGTGAATCCCATGCTTATTGGGGCAGTTTGACTTAGGGATAGATTAGGTGGCATCTGGAAGGCCTCCTTACCCCTAATTTTCCATGATTCTGCAAGGCTGACATTTAAGAGTCAGATCAAGACTGGAAACAGTGGTTTCTGTGGGGCTCTCCTAATCACCAGCTTCATTCAGATTTGAAAATGAGTTTTGACCAGGGCTATTGATTTCCCTCCTTGCTTTGCTTTTCCAATGTGTATGCATATGTGTGTGTTGGCAGTTTTAACCTGAAAGACTGGAAGGCACCGCTCCCTCCCCTTCCTGACTTCTGTGCACCTCCCCTTTGAAGCCCCGATAAGGGACTTCATTAAAAAAAAGCAAACTGCAGCAGTCAGGAAGTGCGAGGGGAGGAGAAGCAAGAAGAACTGATGAGGACAGCAAGTGTTTGAAAGCTGAAGAAGAGGAGGAGCTGTGGCAGATGTTGCCAGCTGTTGCTCAGTGCGTGGGTGTCACATCAGCCCACCCCTACAGAGCGGAACAAGCCCACAAATTAAGACATTGTGCTGTGGCACTAGTGTTGTCCTCTTATATTTTAGTTGGCACCTTTGCCCAGGCCTCTCTCTGTCCTGGTCTCATTGTCTTCAGCCACTGGGGTTGGTTCTGGCTACTCTGCTCTGTGCTCTGTCCCTTGTTGCTGTGCAGGGTGGCCGTCAGCCAGATGTCAACAACTGGCAAAGGAGATTTGGGGAAAACCATCTTTATTCATATGACTGAAGTCCTCGAAAAACATGAAATCAATCCAGTCTGTGTGTTTTGTATATAAAAAAAAACCCAAACAACTACTTGTTTTATAGCTTCTCTCTTTTCCCTCCTTGAAATGTGTTTGTTTTCCTGGAATAACCCTTTGCTCTATCATCAGAAAGGGAGTGCTGACATACATTCTTCCTTCTCCATATCACATTGCTCCTTGTGTAGAGTTGTCTTCTACCAGCCTCCAGAAAGCTTTCTCTAAGGCATCAGGATTTTCTGAAGCTCCCCCATGCAGAAGCAGTTTGTCCCCCTGCCCCAGCCTTGCATGTCATGCCAAAAAGAATCACAATAATCCCTCCCATACCTTCCTTCTTCTCCCACTTGACCAAAAAATATTAGTAAAGGTTTAAAAAGGAAACATTTGTATAGCCAGAAATGAAAGGCCAGTTGTCCATCTAATCCTGATTCTACCCCTTATTTAAATTAATTATGCCTCTTTATTCTTCTCATCAGCTAGTATTTCCCCCCCCAGGACCTTATCCTGTCTAACGCTGGTGCCTTTTGAGAATGGAAGACTGAAATGTAACGTGGGAGACGGTTGTCTGTCGGACAGTCATTTCATTTTGTGCAGACAGTGATCTTTTCTCTTTTTATCTGTGCTGGCTCATCTGTGACCCTCTGCCCCAATCTTTATTCCCATTTTCACTCCCCGAAGTCAGAAGAAGAAAGTGAAATACCCTCAGCTCTTGGAGCTAGAAAGGTGCAACTCTCAGACCGCCAGCTCTCCAGCAGCCTTTCCACCGCATGCAAATTTTGATAGCATATCAATAAAAGGATCTTGAGGCCAAATGGAAATCGAGCAGCTGCCTGAATTGCTTGAGGGGAAAGAAACCCATCCAAAGAGGTTTTTTTATTATTATTATTATTTTAAACTTTCAAATGAATCACCCGATCAATTTCAGGCCTCTTTGTTCTGTGAACCTTTCCCAGGAATCCGATGTGCTCCAGCTGTGGGACTGGCAGCTCAGCCCAGGAGAAAGCAGAGCACTGCAGTAAACACTGTCTCAGACCTGCATCCCTCCAGCCCTTCTGGGGATGTCATCTCACAGAATGGCAGAATGATACAGGGTTGGAAGGGACCTCTGGAGATCATCTAGTCCAACCCCTTGCCAGAGCAGGTCCACCCGGAGCAGGTTGCACAGGAACATGTCCAGGTGGGGTTTGAATGTCTCCAGAGATGTCTCCAGAATGTCTCCACCACCTATCTGGGCAGCCTGCTCCAGGGCTCTGCCACCCTCACAGGAAAGAAGTTCCTTCTCATGTTTAGGTGGAACTGCCAATGTTCCAGTTTGTGCCTATTGCCTGTTGTCCTGTCACTGGACACCACTGAAAAAAGCCTGGCCCCATCCTCCTGACACCCACTCTTTAAGTATTTATAGGCATTGATAAGATCCCCTCTCAGTCTTCTCTTCTCTAGACTAAAAAGACCTAAATCCTTCAGCCTTTCCTTGTAAGAGAGATGTTCCAGTCTACATGGGACTCATCATCTCTATGCTCTGCTGTCCCTCCCCGGCCATGTTCAGAGTGTTTCAGTACTCAGTGCAGGAGGAGCATCTCTCTGGAAATCCCTCTGCACTGGGTGCAAGGGGAAGACTGCTGGGAAATTCAGTGTCCTTCCAGTGAGAGCCGAGTAGAAAGCAAATCCATATCACTCTCATGAGGCTGGAAAAAAAAATAATGATGGGGAGGGGCAGGAACACGTAGGTCACCAGCGAGGTTACTCCTCACCCCATGTGTGTCAAAGGAAGCCCATGTAGTATCTGAGCACTGCTGTGTCTAATATTGGCTTTGCATAATGTGATTAATTGATGGATTTTCAGTGTGTGTGACTAGCACTGGACTGAACTTCAGTGCATTTCCCCTTTTGAAGGCTCTAACTAAAGACCCTCAGCTTCATTTTAGTGATCAATACTCCCAACAAGAGCAAGGCTAAGCCAGCTGCACGCCTTGCAAAGCTACATGTGCCGTGCCTCATCTTTATTCTCCTTCTTAGTTCCTTGACCACTGATCTCTCCAGCAGCAGTCAGCCTGACTCCCTTATTATCCCTCCTGTACTGATGAAATAATAGCTTGCTGCTTCAAGCCTGCCATCAGGATTGTCCTGAGTGCAGACGGCCTGGTGTTCCATCCAAGTGAGGGAACGTGCCAGGGGATGTATCACACGATGACAGGAGCATCCGTGGCTTCAGTGGCCCAGTTCAGACGTCCTTCCTCGATGGTGTTTCTGCACAGCCCGCTGGGGAAGGGCTGCAGGCAGGCAGGGGGTCAGATGCCACATGTCTGTAAGAGCACAGGGCCGTTCTCTTCCTCACTACTACAGAAAAAAAGTCACCTTGAGTGTGTTTCTTGAGACTCTAGATCTTCACCAGGAGACATTCTTTCTTTGGACTCATGCACTGACCTTGGATAAAGCTACTTTTTCTCTCTGTGTATCTATTTGCATTTCTCTTCTTTTTTTTTTTTTTTTTTTTTTGAGGGGGGGTCTGTCTTATCAGTGCTGACTGCAAAGTTGGTCAGACTGAGGTAGGTTGTCTACTAGAAGTAGTTGCGCAACACTTAACATGAAGAGATGTTCAGGTCCTATGTTGGTAGTGTGAGTCTTGAGTTCCTTAGGAACTGGACATGTGGGGCATCACACACTGCTCACTGTGCCAGATGGGGCCCTTCTGTGGAGTTCAGCTTCTGGAAGGACCTCCTCTCACTTCTTTACAGGCTCCTAAGAGCTGTGAAATTCAGACTATCTTCCCTGCCCATCCGCCTCTTGTTTGTTTGTTATTTTAATCTTCCTCCCTGGTCCACAGTGTGAAGAGAAAGGGCTGATTGACAGCTTAACTGTTTCAAATCAATAGAAAGAGCACTTGGAGATTAAAGCAATTTAAACAAGGTGTTTATGTAGTTTGGAGCTAAAACTGCACTTGAAGGAAGCAAGGAAAGGAGCTGAAGGAAGTGGGTCAGCCACGAGACATGGGGAAGCTGCATGAGCAGAGGTAAGATTACAGCAATAGGCTGGGATGGCTTTTTCATCAAAAAGAGATCACTGCTTTCCATAAAGGAGGCCTAATCTTGAAATTTCTTCAGCCTCCAAATGATTGTTCCATCGATTTAAACATGCTGGCCCTGCCCCTCTTTCCGTGCTCTCTAATCTCTGGCACAACTCTCTCTCCTTCAGTCTCCATCCACCGTTGCTGTAACCAGGCTGTAGAGACAACCCCTCCCAGGGAAGAAGCACTGTCTTCTCCTAAAGAAGGTCCTCTGACTCCAGTTGGGTTGTTGGCCTGGAGAATGGAGGCGAAGCCCCAGCAGTGCTGTGACTTCTGCCTCTGGCTGATGAAGTACCTCAGGGCCAACTTTGAAGCCATCTCAAAGATCCCATTACAATTTTAATCAATGCAAAGGCCTTGTCCCCTTGCTAAATTACTTGATCTCCTCCCCTTCCCAGGCTTTTAGGTAATTGCTGTAGATGAGTGCTGCTGCATATTAAGGATAGCTGAGCCAGGGCTATTGATCAATCCAAACGTGATGTTGGCATGGTTTAGAAGAGCTTTACTAACTTACCCCAGGGGCAGATCAGGTTTTTTTGCCAAATCAAGCAAGTTTCCTGTTCTCCCTGTTTTGCATAGCCCTAATGAGGCAGTAATTCAACCCTTCCCTCCCTAGACACCCACTGTGTTGGCAATAATTTGTCCTGGGATGCACCAATCTTCCTCCAGTGACCACAAAAAAAAAGCCCTGCCAATTGGTTTGTACTAAATACTTGATTTCTGGGTAGGTGAAGCTAGGGAGGAGGGATCCCTCTGAGTCTCCTACGAGAACATCAGGATGGCAGGCAGATGGGTGAGTTCTCCCTGTGCCATCCAAGGATCTAACTGGATGGAGGCAATCCTGCAGGAGATGCACAGATGACCTGCTCCAAAGAGCTGGAACTGGAGAGAGAGCAGGTGCATGTGGAAGCTCAGTGTAAAGGGCAGGAAAATGTGGGTTGTCTGTAATTACCGTACTAAAACCTTCCATAAATCTGCAGGTGTAAATCAGCAAAACCTCCTGGATTCTGGTCCAGACACAAAAGTTGATGGTTTTTGGGACCACCACAGAAGATAGGAAGTGCTCAGGCCAGCTTTATAGCACCAATGTGTGATTTCTGTCAGTCTCCAGGATGTGTTGTGAGGTCCCAATTCTTTAGCAAGGACTTAAGAGCAGAGTGGGTGGTAAATTACTGTTTACTTTCTGTGTCACCAGAAACATGCAGCGGGATTCTGCCTCTCTGCCCTCACAAGAAGAGCATCAAGTAGAAACACCTGCTCCTTTGGTAGGGGAACTGAGTGTGTTTCGAAGGCCATCCACAGCACTGATGTACCCTGTTTCTAAGTGTTGATTATTTTCTTGGTGCTAAGTGTCCAGCTGACGCAGTAATTCAGATGGCACCATGAGAGCTGTCACAGCTCCGTGCAATCAGAGTGTGCCTAACAAAGTCATGCTCCATCTTCCTGGGCGATGTGGTGCTGGTGGTGGTGCTGAGTGTTTGGTTCATCAGCTCCTTGTCAAGCCTTTTGGCTCTCCTGCCCTTTGTACTAGACAATATCTCCTCCAACAGCTGAGTCAAGCTTCTGGGCTTTCTAGGAGGAGGTGTGGGGTCCATGGGACATGACCTACGTACCAGGACATGGATGAGGAGTTCAGGATGCATGGGTTCAGATTAATCTTACCACTGATACAAAGAGATGAGTGTTGTGAGTTCGGTTGCTGATCTCCAGGGCAGGGATCATCATAATTACTTGCCATAGCATCATTTTAGAATCATAGAATCATTTAGGTTGGAAGAAACCCTTGGGATCATCAAGTCCAACCATCAGCCCCACTCTACAAGTTCTCCCCTACACCATATCCCTCAACACCACATCTAATCTACTCTTAAACATAGTCAAGGAGGGTGACTCCACCACCTCCCTGGGCAGCTGATTCCACTGACTGACCACTCTCTCTGAAAAATTTTTTCCTAATGTCTAGCCTAAACATACCCTGCTGCAGCTTGCAGCCATTCCCTCTTGTTCTGTCGCTCATTGCCCATGAGAAGAGACCAGCACCAACCTCTCTACAATGCCCTTTCAAGCAGTTGTAGAGAGCGATGAGGTCTCCCCTCAGCCTCCTCTTCCTCAAACTAAACAAACCCAGCTCCCTCAATCAATCCTCATAAGCCTTATTCTCCAGGCCTTTCACCAGCTTCGTGGCCCTCCTCTGTACTTGCTCCAGCACCTCGATATCTTTCTTGTGCTGAGGTGCCCAGAACTGGACACAATACTCAAGGTGTGGCCTCACCAGTGCTGAGTACAGGGGGACAATCACCTCCCTACTTCTGCTGGTCACACTATTCTTTATGCAAGCCAGGATGCCATTGGCCTTCTTGGCCACCTGGGCACACNGCTCATCCAGGCCATGAGCAGCCAGTTTTCCCATGAGAATGTGGTGGGGGACAGTGTCAAATGCTTTTCTAAGATCCAGAAATATCATATCCACTGTCTTCCCCCCATCCAACAATTGGGTCATATTATCATAGAAGGAGATCAGGTTCATCAGGCAGGACTTGCCTTTCATAAACCCATGTTGACTAGGCCTGATCCCCTGGTTGTTCATTACATGGCTGGTGATAGCACTCAAGATGATCTGTTCCATAATCTTCCCTGGTATCGAGGTCAGACTGACAGGTCTATAGTTTGCTGGATTGTCCCTTCTGCCTTTCTTATAGATGGGCGTTACATTCGCCACTTTCCAGTCCATGGGGACCTCTCCAGTCAGCCACGATTTAAGGAAGATGATGGAGAGAGGCTTGGCCAGCACGTCTGCCATCTCTTTCAGCACTCTTGGGTGTAACCCATCTGGTCCTATTTTGAATATGGTTTACTGTTTGAATATGTCCTGGCTGGTGCTTGACACATATCTTTTGAAACAGATAGCTTGCTCTGCAGGGAGGGGATGGTGGCCTGCGTGTGAAGAGGCAGGATTTTTAGAGATGGTTAATTATAAGGAGCTTTGTTTAACAGAGAGGCAAGAGGTCTGAGCCATGGTTGGTTGCCATTTAGAGTCCAAAGCCACCCAGGCACTGACAGGGATTCAGAAGCTGTGAAACACAGCTTTAACATGGCCTGTTGCTGGTGGATGGTCTCCAGCTGAAGAGGTGCCAACCTGGACTCTTGCCACCCAGGGTCTAGTCTTGCAGCTCCTCTGCTCTGCACAGATGGGGTTCCGCTGGAGAAACCAGGGTGCACACAGGTACAGCGTGTGGATTTACAACACCGTATCAGCCTGGCAAGGGGACCCTGTGACTGCAGATCTGCTCATCTGCAGCGGCAGGCGCTGGGAGCTGGGAGGCAGCACTATCCAAATCAACCCAGGAGAGCAGGAGATTTGCTCCTGAAAAGCTGGCTGTACCCCAAACACACTGCTCTGAATTTTCTGGCAGGTGTCGACTCAAGGGAGCTTTGCAGGGAGACAGAGAAAATTTGGGATTAGTTCAGTATCAGCGAAATCTTCAGAACAGTCCTCTCATGGGCTACTCCCAGTACAATGTGTGTGCTATAAATAAGGAGAGAAAAGTGTCACGTTTGCAGCTTTCATTCCTCCTTCTCCTGGATTCGTGTGTTGTAGGTCCTGGGTCGGTGCCATTCCTCCCTACCCACCTCGGAGCTTAGGCACATACATTATCTGCCAGCTGACAGATTTGGCAGTGACAGATTAGTTGAGCTGGAGAAAGGCCATTTGGACCCTGGGATGCTGGTGAGGCTGGCAGCAGGGTCCAATGGCCGGCAGCAGGAGCCCACAGAGCAGAGAAGGCGTGTGTTTCTCTTGTAATCTCAGAGGAGCCAGGAAGCCCAGGGAAGCATGAAGGGAAGTTCGAGCCATGGGGCTGGAATAACCACATTTTACTTCGGGGTCTGAGCTGGCTGCTCCTGCCAAAGGTGACTTGAAGGCTAATCTCTCGCCTAAACCCAGGAAATGCTCTCCAGCACGTTTCTACTAAGCATCCAACTGTGTTTCTCTGTGGAGACAGGCAGTCAGGTGGCACAGCAAGTTTTCAGCTGCACAGGGCAGGAAATAACTGGTTTGAGCAACACACAACTAATTTATCTTCTAATGCCTGGGAAAACAGCACTTTTAGAAGACTCTAGTGACTGAATTTGGGAAAATATTTACTTTATATTCAGCTGTGGTGTGTGGGTTTCAAGGTCTCGGTGTTTTTGAGCTCGCCAGGTGTGGGGATGAGGAGGAGCAAGACCCAGGCACCTGAGCCAAGCTGGACAACAGGATTCTTTCGCACCGTAAATGTTGCATTCAATTTAAACTGGAAAGTTTGCTGAGAAATGCTATCTTTCTCTTGATGGCTGTGATCCTGAGAACTCCTTGCCCTGGTTCCATACCCCTGGGCCCTTCCCTTCCTCCCAAAACCACAGCACTTGCAGTGTCCCGCAGTGGCTGTCCTTGCTGGCAGTGCATGGCTTTAGGTAATAGAATGGGCTGAATACAGTCCTCATATTTTATGCTGGTATTGGTGTCAATATTGGTTCTTTAGTGTTATTAATGTTAATTATCTAGTCTTATTCTATTGAATCTGTTTATATTTCACCTCTTGGGTTTCCTGTTTTTTTTTCCCAGGTGGGGAGGGGTCAACAGGTGAGAGAATAATTGTCTGAATGACAGTAAGTTGTGGTGGGTTCCTCAAACCATAACAGCCCTTTTCCCCACGTCCAAACCTGGCAAAGGCTTCTGTGTGGAGATGGTAGTGTGACTGCACAAGTCAGGAGCAATGTTACAGAGATGTGTGAGGTCAGAACAAGGTCAGCCCTGGCATCTCCTCCTGCAGTAGCTGTGGATGCGTTTGCATTGCCAGCCCCAAATCTGTGCCAGCCTACACCAGCTGAGTGCCTGGACCATGAGTTTTTTGTGCTGATGGCATAGAAAATAGTTTGCTTTTCATTGTATTCTGCCTTAAACAAACAAAAAACCCAAAGAAACAAACAAAAAGACTGTATTGGAGCTATAGGAAGGATATCTTCATCAAGCATGCTGAATAAATACCATGCCTTATTTATGAGGCTTTAATTCTCTACCAAATTAGAACCTGACTAAAACATGAATCTATTCCCCAGTTCCTCACACAACACAGAAAACAATGCCAATTTAAATCCAGATTAATTTGATTTTTGAAGGTAAAGGGAGGTGGAAAAAGCACTGAGTTTCCACGTGTGGCTAATTCTTAGGAACGTGACAAAGCAAACTGTCTCCATTTAGCTGCTAGGGAGGCAGGTGCAGCTTGGCACCTGAAGGTGCAGAGGAACCATGAACTAAGGAGATATGTCACCCAAGAAAGTGTCCCATTAGCTCACAGTGTGCCTGCCATGGCCACAACATCTTTTCTGGACTTGGAATACCCTTCTGTGATAACCTCCTTCATCTAAGCATGAGGAGCTGTTTGTGTGGACAGTAGGAGCATGACACTGGGAATCAAATGCCATCGTTCTCCCTGGGAAAAAGGGAACTAAAAGGAGTTCCAGATTTCCCAGTTCATTGATCTCATGGATCTAGAGGGTAAAATAATTTGTGTGGAGGCCTCTGGCTGCTCCTAATGCTGTTTGCCTCCATGGAAATACAGTTCCCTCTAGCTTGCCCCAGTGAATATTGCCTTACACTGACTCCATGGGGAGAAGGCCACACTGAATTCCCATTGCTTTCACCACCAAGGCCAGTCTTTGATGTCAACTACCAAAGAGCATCTACAGGAAGAGGAACTATCAGTTGAAGGGGCACCAAGTGTCACTCAAATGGCACTGCCTTTCTTTTGTCTGCTCTCAACCAGCTTCATTGGGGGTGGAGGGGAACTGCTTGTGGTGAACTGTGCGGCTGCTGCCCTTCAGGGTGCAGGGAAAGTGTGTTCCCTTAAACCAATATGTACATGGGCTCTCAGATCCTGCGAGGAAACACAGCATTGCTCACTAAACCTGACAAGACTGTAATGCATTGAGGTGTCTCGCTGCACCAGTGAACACCTGCATACATTTTGGTGGCTGCCAGCAGGCATTTCCAAGGGTAACGGCAATAACCCAGACTCGTACAACTCCCCAGTAGCGTGAGAGGTGATGGGAGAAGATGGGGAAATTTCTTTCCTATGGCTATTCTTTCTCTGCATTCTGAAGTTTGAGGTTTCCATTCCTCCATTCACAGGTATAATGACATGCTCTTAATGGCTGTAAAATTACAGAGCCCTTTTTTAACTCCAGCTACAGCATATCACTCTCTGACCTCCTGCAGTAGTGAATTAAATGAACTTACTACACAGTACATCAGGTGTGGTGGGATTTTTTTCTTTTAACTGGTATTAAATTTGCCTAACCATTAATCTAATGGAATAAGACTATAGTTTTCATATTATGAGCTAAGGCAAGAAGAGCAATAAATTGCTTTTCACTATAACTCATATAATTCTAAAATACTTCTGCCGTTAACATTCCTCGCCGGGCTAAATACCTCTGAGAATGCTGGCCACATGGGGTGGTCACAGACAAACCCCATTTAGGCCTCCAGTTGCCTGTATTTCCCTTCAATTTTTCAATCTCAATTAGACATTGACATCTTCCCTGGTGTGAAATGACCCTGAACGTACTGTGCTCGAGTCTAAGTATATCCGAGCTAAATTTGGCCAAATCTTTCCTTCAGCAGTCGGGAGACATGGGCAGTGGCTGTTACCTAACACAGAAGATTCAAATCCCAGGTCCCAAATATCATATTTCTCTCTGTTCCCTGATGCGGTAGAGTTGTACGGTGACTGTCCAATGATAGGACAAGGGACAATGGGTGCAAGCTGGAACAGAGGAGGTTCCACTGAAATATGAGAAAAAACTTCTTCACAGTGAGGATGATGGAACACTGGAAGGGGTTGCCCAGGGAGGTTGTGGAGTCTCCTTCTCTGGAGAGATTCAAAACCCTCCTGGAGGCGTTCCTGTGTGACCTGTTCTAGGTGTTCCTGCTCCGGCAGGGGGATTGGACTGGATGATCTTTCAAGGTCCCTTCCAATCCCTGATATTCTGTGATTCTGTGACTGTCTACTGAACATCCCCCTGCCTGGAGAAACATGGGAGAGGCTCTTTCCTATCAAAATTTTGATGATCTAATGTTACCCAATCAGTAAAGATTTAGTTTGAGCTGAATACGTTGCTGGGTTACCTTTACAAATCAGGAGCCCAGGTACTATCCTGGATGTTTCACCACCCTGGAGTATCAAAATCAGAATCCCAGCAGGTTTGGGCAAGCAGAAAATGACCTCATTCCCTTATTGGTGAATATCACATTGGTAAGACCATTCCTGACATTAATTAAGTTATTGATTAACCAAGTTTGATCTTTCCTTTTGTTCATTATTCCCTTCCTTGGATGCTACAGGTCTCTCATATCCTGTCTCCTGATCTTTTACCTCTGGCCGCTGCTCTGCCTCAGATCAGCAAACACCAGCCTTCAACACAATCAGATCTTGGAAAATCATTTTTGAATGGGGAAAATCCAGAATGGTTGCTATAATAACACTACCCTGTGATTACAGGGAATCTCAGAGCAATCTTAAAAGGTAGGAAAGACAGAGAGAATCATTAGCTATGTTTCACAGATGGCAAGCACAGGGAAGGGAAATGATTTATTTGAAGTCATACCTCAAGGCACAGATAGAGGCAAGAAAGGAACCCAGGAGTCCTGACTTCCAGTTCCATTACAGAGCGTAAGCAGAAACCAACTGAGTGCTTACAAACCTCTCTAGGTACAGGGAACACCAAGGCAGCTCTAGCAGACCTGGCTGCTAGCCAGCCAGAGAAAAGAGCACATATGGGGTCCAGCTGAAATAAATGAAATCCTCTCACGGGAGTCTCAGACTTAATTGGCTGTTTTATGACCGAATAAGCCAACAAAAATCTCAGGCCACATCCCTTTCCTGCAGGTGAGATGGCTGTGAAGTCCAAACCAAGCCCCATAAACACTGCTTGAGCCTCCTGAGACCTTCTTGCTGGTTTGTGCTTAGCAAAACTAGTCCCTTCTTCCATGAGATTCTTCTCTTTTTTTTTTAATGAATCCACCTCAGAGGCTTTCATAGAATCACAGAATTGTCTAGGTTGAAAGGGACCCTTATGACCATAGTCTAACCATCAACCTAACCCTGATTAAAAATCCCATCACCAACCAGTGTCTCTAAGCACTATGTCAACCTGTCTTTTGAATGCCTCCAAGCATGGTGCCTCAACTACTTCCCTGGGCAGCCCATCCCAATATTTAAGAACCCCTTTCATGTAAAAATTGCTCCTATTATCTAATCTGAACCTCCTCTGATGCAACTTGAGGCCATTTCTTCTTGTCCTATCACCTGTGACTTGGGAGAAGAGACCGACCTCCCCTTGCTGAAACCTTCTTTCAGGTAGTTGTAGAGCGAGAAGGTCTTCCTTCAGCCTCCAAAAGGAGTCCCTCTCCTGGCTGAACACCCCCAGCTCCCTCGGCTTCTCCTCGTAAGACTTACTCTCCAGACCTCTCACCAGCTCCGTTGCCCTTCTCTGGACCTGCTCCAGCACTTCAATGTCTTTTTTGTAGTAAGGGACCCAAAACTGGACACAGTACTTGAGGTGCAGCCACATCAGTGCCCAGTACAGGGATACAATCACCTCCTGAGTCTTACTTGCCATGCTGCTTCTGAATTGACAAGGGAAACCACCGAGATGAGATTTGTTGAGGCTGCAAGTCTTCCGTGAGGGTAAATGCAAACATGTTTTCCCAACACTCCACCTGCACACACCTTTCACCCCAGTACAGTCAGCTCCAACACCAAAAATCAGGCTCCTGGAGACCTACGCTGTCAACAAACTTGCTGTCCCTTAATGGATGTGACCAAGAACAAGACACGTACCCGTGGCTTGTTTCTCTTTGTCCATCTCTCCCATTTGTTTTTCAGTACTGGCATCACTTTGACTTTGCTGATTGAATTCCTCGTTTTCTTTCAATATCTCTCCCCTCCTCTCCCAGGCTAAGCCCTAACACCACTTCACCCAGGCAGTTAAGCAAGAGGAGCTGTACAATAAGGTGGAGTCAAGGAATTTGACCTATTTTTTAGTGCCAAAATTACAGCCCCTGGGGACTTGGGTTGAGCAGTGGGGTCCGTCACCAAGCAGTGCAGCAACTCCTTTAATTTATTTTTGGAAGAATTTTAAAACTTGAAATTGAAAGTTGAGGGGGAGGCTGTGAGTACCAGAGTCAGGATAAGATCTCGAAAAACCACAGGCAGGATAGAGAAGATCTGCCTGGAGCCAGCTGCTCCCACAAATACGTGTCAACACCTGCTTAATGTGGGTGGAGCCCCGTGGCCTGTATTGCCAAAGGTGGTGGCACAAGGGACAAGAAAGCTCTAATCATTTCAGAGGAGGCAGGGGGATGCACAGGGAGGTAGTAGAATATACATGCAGCAGAGGGCTGTGTAGGGAAGGAGCTACAACGCTGACTAGAGGAAAGCAGATTCCCAACACACAGTGCCCCTGGGGATCAGTCTATGCTTCAAGCATAAGGATCACTCAGACTCAGTGCTGCTGTCACTAGCCTGGAAGATAACCTCTTGCCATGTTTCCTTCTAGTGTATCTTAGCTGAAGGCAAGATATCACCCTGGCAGCGCGGACACATTGCACTCAGACTATCTGGGGCTTGGCAAGGAGATGCTGCCATGCAGCTCCAAGCACACAAATCCTGCTGAAGACAGACCTCTGACTGGCAGCGAATATGTGTCCCTATTCTTTTAGCTTTCACCATTTTTCAGGGCTGCAAGTAGCAAATCAAGGCTTTCTTTAAGTGCGGAAATGCAACCTGCAGAGTTCGGTGATGGAAAGGGCAGAGCCGGGCCCTGCTCCCGTGGTTTGTTTCTAGTTTGTTTCTCTGAAAATGCCTTGAGTGTTTTATACTTAGGCTGTTGTGGAAGGTGGCAGACAAGCCAGTGCTGTTATTCTGCTGAGGGAGAGAAATAGAAGTAAAAATAATAACCACATGTCCTCCCTGTGACTTGGAGTTGTGGGAGGGAGCACAGAATAAAGGAGGACCTGGGGCCCGATCTGCTGCCACCCCATGAGATTTCAGAGGACTTTGTAACATATTAAATATCAAATACAGCCTCAATTAGTCTGATGAAGATCGACACTTCCCTCGTCAAACACCTAGGTATCATAAGACAAAGTCCTCCCGCTGCACAGGCTTGGGCTGTATTTTGTAAATGAATAATCACTGGGTTTTCCTGAATTTTGAGGGTCTTTAATCCAAATGCTTTGGCATCTCTGGAAATAGTACACTGAGAATTCACTTTGTCTGGCAACACAGATACCTACAGCAGCGAGCTGTTTCATCTTCTTTTGTAGACAGGGGAGAGAAACAGATACCTCTGGGGTGTAGTTCATCCTGTGCAGATGTCTAAAGCAGGTGAAATGAATCATGTCCTTGACATGTCTCTTGTCTCCCTGGACTGCAAAGACAGCCTAGTGCAGTGAAGCCAGACAAACAGCACTATGGACATCCAGAATGAAGAGAGGACGCTCTCTGGACATTTCATGGGAGGCATCCCAAAATGAAAGCAACCAGAAAAGATTATTTGGGAACCTTTACCCAAATTTATACAGACAGTCTGGGCCATTTCCCTCCTCGTCAGCTCTTAAAGAAAACTTGCAGCACTGGGCACACAGGACCAGGCTCCCAGCACATCACCTTTCCTGTGGGGAGTGGTTTTATCTCAAATGGTACCACATCTAGCTTGGGCTCCAGGTCATTGCATCCTCACAGGGACCTTGACAGAGACAGTTGTCTGCTCTTCCACTGGCCTCATGATGGAGCCAGAGCAGCGTGTGGACCTGGCATCATGTGCCAGGGGAGCCTACCTGCCAGGGAAAGGGCGTGAGCATCCATGCAGCTCACTGTAATTTCTCTAATGGCTTTCTTTGGCTTGATAGATATTGAAGGAAGCTTGTTGCCGGGGCAATTTCCATGGAGAGATAATAAGAGATCATTTTCAAGTGAGCGAAACTTTAATGGCACATTCTGGTAATGAGGCAGCAAGGAGAGTAATGACCAGAGACCTCAGAGTGTGAGCACATCATGAAAGAGGGGGGAGAACTCTTAGTTGACTGCTTGAGGCAGACGTTTGATGCCTGATCTTTGTCCCCTTGAAGTCAGCCCGGAGTTTGCTGCTGACTACAGGGAGTGGAAGATTAAGACCTAAGTGCTTGTAGTAGGACGGGGTGGCTCCATAGAGATGCCCCAGTGCATTCATTTGGGAAGCAGGACAACCCTGGTAGGGCTCAGTCACCAAATGCTCCAACCTTCTCTTTCAGCAGAAGGTGAGTTGGAAACAAAAATCAAAGAAGAGCTGGATACTTCCATGCAGAGTCTGTGCTTTCCCTCTGAAACTAATAGGAAGTATTTTAGCCCATGTGTGTTATGAGACTGCATTCCTAGATGGGAGGGAGGGGTGTGTAACAGAAGGTGAGGTCTTGTCTGTTTTAAGCTCTGCGTCTTGTGATGGGCATCTTCAGAAATCCATAGGAAGCAGATCTGAAATTCAGGGAAGGTGGTAGCACCAGAGGGTTGGCAGGTAGAGATCAAGAGTCCATGGTCAGGGAAAGCCAACAATAAAGAAAGAATAAAAACACTCATCCATTTCAACTTTTATATCCAAGATGGAACTGTACCTGTTTCTCTGGCCAATTTTGTAAGTGTAAATATGGAACCCAGTAGCCAATAGAAACATAAAAGCCTCTTCTGAATTAGGAGAGCAAGTTGTGCCCATTCTAGACCAGCACAAAGGCACAGGCTGCAAAAGACCATAGAGAACCTATGTGGGACCAGATACCTAAGGTCCAGGATTCTGTTTTCCAGTCGGTTCTGAATCTCAGATAAATTTAAGAATATTTGCCCAGGAATTAGACTACAGAGGAGTCTGTGAATCTTCTGCCTCCACCTGGAGGCATGAAGCACCTTCATGCCCCTGAGTTCCTTGAATTCACCTCTGCAGCTTGGTGTTGGCCTTGCTCTTAAGAAGGTCCCTCCATCAGCTACTTCTTAAGGGTAGCTAAAGCCAGTTGTTGTTTACCTCTTCTCCAAAGAAGGAAGGTGAAGACTCTACTTTCCTCCAGCCTTAGTAACAGTTGTTTCATTAATCACAGCTTTCTCTTCAAAACCAGAGACAATCTGTCCAATTAACATTAAAGCTCTGGCAGTCGCTTGCGACAGTGGGGAACTTTGCAAGCGCCACTTTGACAACCATCGCTAATAAGTCTAACATTTTTAAAGCTGTTCACAAACAAAACAGCCCAGTTGCACCTCGTTAATACCCTGTACTCCCTGTTTCCACGAGCAGTAGAGCCAGCCTCCTTTCTAATTCACTTTTATGATTAATCCCAGCAGGGCCCAGGTTCCAAAATACTTCTCCCACAGGCCTCTGTCTTTGTCCCTCACATCCCACCACCTCCCTGGGTTTACCTTGACAAATCCTTTCTCCTGCAGTATTCCCAACTGGGCTTTAACACTGCACTGCACCTGAGTGAGCTGAGCTCTGTGGAGCTGTAGGTCAGAAGGAATCGGCACATTAAAATGTTGGTCCAGCAGAAAAGGTGATTAAAATCATCTTGTAAGGGTCATGCCATATGAGCAGAGAACAGTGCAAGTAGTAAGGTGGGGAGAAAAAGTTATCCAGTTCACTGCAAGCCTCTTAGTCTAACCTTGACTTGAGATTTCAAAGTGAATTTTGAAGGAAAGAACAATTAAATACCCAGAGATAAAGGGGAAATGAGATAAGGTGCAACATGGGTTTACAAAATGTAGATTGTGTCAGATGAACATGGTAGCTTTGTTTTGATAAGACAACAGATTTTCTAGACAAAGGGAATGCTGCTGATCTTCTTTATCTAGACTTCAGTAAGGTATCTGATAGGTGCCATATGGGAAATTATTAGTGAAGCTGGAGGAAAGGAGGATTAGTAAACTGTAAGGTGAGGTGCAACTCTCTGGAGGGAATTTACCAAAAGAGTTTCTCACTGAACAGTTTTGGAACTGATCTTTTCTTCTTGTGAGTGATCTTGGCATTAAAAGAGGGATCCTGAGGCTAAAATCGCCCAGTGACAGAACTGGAAGTTTTGGCAACACAAAGGAGAATGACAGTACAAGTCTGAAAGAACTAAGTGACCTTGAGAATAAGAATAATTGAAATGAGATGGAAAACAAAAACTTTGAGATGGCAGGTCACAAATCCAAGGGCTTGCGATAGCCTCAGATATAGGAGATGATGAGCTGTAAATGATCAAGGAGATCTATGTGGTGTAAGTGACTGCAGACTGACGGAGTTGTCAGACACTGAGAGGCAAATGCTATTCTTGGATGCATCAGGAGGGATGTTACAGCAAATATAGACAAAAAAAAAATGGTGTCATTGACTGGGTGTCTGACTTCCTAAGGTCAAGATGGTTAAGGGGAAGGCTGGAAGATGATTTGGAAGATGGAAAACAGATCACAGAGTGGAGAGAAGAAGAGTTGGGTATGGCATGTTTAGTTTGATAAAACACATTGTTGACATGGGAGAAGTTCCAGGGAGGTAAAATAGCTCTGTGAGCTGATGGGATACAGCTCCTGAGGCAGCTTGGGCAAGAACGCAGTAAGAACAGAGTTAGGTGAAAATGTTCCTTTCCTGCTTGTGAAAGATGCAGGGATAAAGTAGCAGGTTTTGAGGTCTGAGCTTTTCCTTTTACACCTGCCATGGCAGTGACTGGCTTTTCTAGCCCAGGAGGTCCATGACATTCCTGTGTCCCCAGGCAGGGCACTTCTCCTTTGAATCATTCCTGGTATTCTGGCCAGCTTTCATATTCCCGATGCTCCCGAGAGTCCCTTCAGGCTCAGAGACTCAGGTCCCAGAGACTCAGTACCTCTGCATGGGAAACTGAAGTGATAATTGCCACATACATAGGAAAACCTCATGTCTAATTGTCTGTCTGAGGGCAGGTAATGGAATAAATGCCAAATCAGTAGAGGAGTTAGCGTGGTCTAAGAATCTGAGCCATCTGCCCAGGGTCCCGCTGATGTGCTTGCTACCCTGCGCTATTGCATTGTTACTGACCCAGGTTAGCGTTTCTTGCCACGTTCTTCCTAACTTTCATCAACATAAGGGACAATCACCTCTGTGTTTTGCTGTCCAAAGACACCTAAAGAGGGTAAGCTGGCATCTGGAATCAGGTGTGCTGATTCAATTTGCCTGAGTGCATGTTTTCCCCTCCTGGCTGTTGCTATTGCATTAGAGGCATTTTAACCAGCATATGCTTTTTTTTTTTTTTTTTTTTTTTTTTTTTTTTTTTTTTTCTCTTTTTTGGGTTTTTTGGAGAA
>VZTM01023775.1:0-22260 GCA_013400555.1 Jacana jacana | reverse complement strand
GTGGAAAGCTCGTGGACAATACCCCTCTCCCTATCTGAAATGTAGTGCTTAGCGAATGAGGACCTGTAACTGTAGAACGATTAGAGATGGGTGCTTCCTGGGGGGTGCTTCCTGGGAGTGCTCCCTGGGTGCTTCCTGAGAGGGGTGCTTCCTGTGTGTGCTTCCTGATCGGGCGCTTCCTGATTGATGGCTTCCTGATTGATTGCGTCGGGCTCGACTGCTCCTGGCCGCGGCATTTATGGTGACCCCGACGTGATGTGCTTCCTGGGTGGCTGCCTCCTGAGAGGTGTGCTTCCTGGGGGGTGCTTCCCGAGTTTGGGTGCTTGCTGGAATGGCCTCCTGATTGATTGCGTCGGGCTCGACTGCTCCTGGCCCCGGCAAGACTGCTGATGGGGAGCATGAAGAGAGATCAGGACTGAACTTCTGGTGATGCCCCACTCAAAAAGATGCTTTGCCGACACATTTCCATGAGATAAAGACAAAAGCTGAAGTATATTTACAGTCCAAAGCCTGTATGCATCTCACTCTTGTGTCAGGATGAGATCTACCTTGTACCTTACCTTGCATCAGCACTGAAAAAACCTGTTGCAGGTGTCTGGCTCATAAAGAAGATAATTATTTAGTCAAGGGTCCCAGCAGCCAGATTTTCCAAGGTATTTTGAAAGCCTTGGTTTCAGGATGAGACACAAAATGTGCTGTCTGAACTCTATGAAACACCTATGTCACCGCCCTGCAGATTGAGGGGAAGGCTCATGCTCAAATACAGAGCAGATTCAGGGCCCAGATCTGGAGCTATTTCAGAGATGAGAATAGATAAAGCAGAACCTTCTAGAGAACACCGCTGGGTAAAATTACCTTACTGGCCAAATGAGATGAAGCATGGAGTAGGTTTAATTTGTGTGTTATGTTCTTGTTAATAACAATATTTAATTAAGGCATCTGGCGACAACTTAATGGGCAGAAAAGGAAAAAGCCAAGAAGGCTTTTATAGAATTTTTCTTTCGAATCCAGCTCCCTGGATTTGGATGAATCCATCACCAGAGACAGAGCCTTGTTTGTGTGAATCCTTTCAGCCCAGCAGTGTAAGTTGTAGCTTTATTGTCTAGGACCTATCCCTTAAAATTAAACTCCTCATTCTTATGAAGATGGTCGCTTGAAGGGGAGATTAACCTTTACGATGTGATGATGGAAGTCATTGTTGTTCATTTCAAGAGCTGGTGAAGACTGTTGGGAGCTGAAAGTGATGGAAACTGGGCTAGGATTTGGTGACACAGATGAGGTGGAAATGAAGTTTGTCTTTGGTGGGGGTCATCTCACCCACTAAACTCCAATTTAATTGTGGAGTTATTATCTTTTCTATTTAAAAAAACAAGAAAATAATTAGGAGAGCCTGAAGTCTTATTTGTATGTGTGTGCTGCACCTCATGCGACATGATCCCTATCCCTGCCTTGGAACTGTGTGTGATCCTAAATAAAAGATGGGTGAGTTATCAACAGCAGAGCAGTTAGTTTTGTTTGTTATGTGCTGCACATTCCCTTTCCTCCTCCTCCTGCAGCTGCCATGCAGAAGAGACAACCATGTTGTCCACAGTTTCTCGCATAAGAAAGCCCTTTGCCTTTTCCTTCCTGTTATCTTTCAGTATGGAAGGCACCAAGGCTGCCCATATCCATACGGCAAGCCCTGGCCCCTTGGGTGGTGTGTACCCCACAGCCCTAAAGTGTAACACCAGCTTGTGTGGACAGACCAGAGTCAGTTGTAAACTCAGGGAGGGAAGAAATATTTTTAGGATAGTTCAACCCCAGCAAATCTTAACCCTCACAAAAGGTTGTACAGGTCCAGCAAGGACAGGAGTGTAGCCCTGACTAAACAGTTCTGTGTAAAACGACACTACGTTGTTTTCAAGCGCTTCTGTATGTGATTGATCTCCTGTAACAGGACACGTGCAATTAACCAGCAGCTCTGCTATTAATAACCATCCCTGAGTATGTGGATAAAATGAATTGGGGTCTCTGTGGATTATTGCCTTTCTTCATCTGACACCTCTTTAGATGAATGACATGGAACAAAAAGGGAATCTTAAGAGTATATAATTGAGTGTATATTAGGGTTTATGAAGAGATTCCTACAATAACTGTCATGTTCCACCTAACGGAGTAGCTGTTATGTGAACATGCCAAAGTACCACTTTCCTTGCTGTGATCTTTGTTCTCGCTTGCTTTCTCTGCATTAGCTTAAAATCTCCCTTAGCTGATGCCACTGAATGCAGCCTGAGTAATGACTTGAGTGCAAAATAAGGACGGGAATAAAGAATGAGGTGAACACTTACTGTCAGAGGCCTCAAATTGGGTACCAAAGTGAAAGGAGGCCCACTGTTTCAGAGGGAGGGAGCTTCTGCTGCTCCCACCGGTGACAGCTTCTCAGGAAATCAGGACACATCCACTTCTAATGTTTTGGAAACCAAAGATCCAGGCTTGCTAGGCACTGTCAAACCTCTGCTCCAAAGGGGACAGGTACTTCAGGCAGATGAAGCACCAGAAAGAAAATGAAGACATGGAGGGGTGAAGTGACTCACTTTCTGTGTCACAGCAGGTTGGTAGCAGAGCTGGGAAAGGGGAGAATTCCATTTTGGCCCACTGTTAGGTATCCTGGCTTCTTAGTCCTGTTGTATGAACAACAGTGAGAAGAACTGGGATTTCTTAAAAATGAAAACTCCCCTGTGGACACAGTTTTGTAGTGGATGCCCTGAGATGGTTAACTAAAAGACTCTCTGCCCTCTATGACAGCAATCAGCCCTTGTGTCCTTTCCCATCCAAGAGCATAGAGAAATCTCCCTTTGCATCCCAGTCTTTCCTCCCCATCACCAGCCCAGCCCTTTTTCCATTGCTGCCCTGGATATTTCCATCCTATTTTCCTTCTGTGGCCTCCTTTTCTTTTTCCCCCTCCATCTCTCAGTTTGACTTGTCACACACACAGACACACACACTCAATCCTCCCAGAGCAGCAGACCTGCTGGCAGACCTTGAATGTGGTGGGGCTGAGGGATGCCCTGTCACCTTCTGCCCCTCCAGGTCCCCCCCTGCCCCGTTCCCCACTGATCTATTGCCAAGGACAGGTAACCTCAGCCGGAAAGACGGATGCCACAATTACATTTCCCTTTTCAGCAGCTCTTTCCCCTCGCTCCTTCCTGATGGAAATCGTGGGCAAGAAAAATCTATTATTACTCTCCAAATCATATCAAATATTTATCAGGGTAATTCTCTAGTTATCACCACCAATTGCAAGCCTTAGTCACGTAGTAAATCTTGTTAGTGTCATCTCTGAGAACGTGTCTCGTCTGTCTTGTCAGCCGAGCGCTGTATAAACCAGGTTGCCCCAGGGGAATTTGGCTTTTGGGAAAGGTGGTGGAGAAGGAGGCGGTGGAGGTGAGCAAAGATGGGCGAGACTTGGCAAATCCCCTTTCCCAGGGCATGGATGGGATCCATTCAGGATGAGGCTAAGGGGAGAGCAGGCAGGTTAAACTGGGGAAGGGAAGGTCTGCTGGGTCACACCAGCTGATTCCTCCCTGATGTCCCAGATGCTGTACAGATAGGATCATTCCTAATCAGAAGCTGTCTGAAATAGGCCAAGCTGGGAAAGAGACGTGTACTAACTTCCCAGGACAGAGATGAAGTGAGTTTCTCAGGACTGCATGGGAAGTCAGTGGCAGAGGCCAGAACAGCGATCCGGGCCTCTAGCTCTACTGCTAGTGGCTCAATTACCCGATTATTCCTTTTGGAGCGCTGTGGCTGGTTTGAAACAGCACTTGTCCTGCGGGTCCTGTACGTCAGGGCAACCTTGACATCTCTGCTAGCCTGCCAAGGACTCTCCCCTTCCACCTGCTGTGTAAAGGACTAGCAAATGCTGCCACTCTAGCTGGGCTTTTTTTGTTGTTGTTGTTGGCACCAAAACGTTTCCAGATTGTACCTATTTTTAAACTCTTTATTGGGTCAGATCTGGACAGCTTGGAGACTTCAGCTCTTCCCTCCTTCTACCCCTGTGCATGTAGCTTATTGCTGCAAAGGGAAGAAATGAGCAGCAAATTTCCTTTGCCAGAACCAATCAATCTGGCACCTGTCATCAGCATCACAGCAACTATAAAATATTTAATTTCTTAATGATGAATTGGCAGATTGTTTAAAAAAAGACAACAAGGAAACAAAGAAAAGGAAACAGACACTCACAATCTGCAGTCACACTCTTTGCCAGGCTGAGCCTTTGGAGCTGATAGCAGGAATGTGTTTTTCCATCCAAGCTACCTGAGAGTGCTATTAATAAAGCCCTGCTGGTTCTTTTGGGGATGTTCCTACTCAGACAGTTATTGGACCCTTGACTTGCCATCCCAAGGTCCCACTACTGATTCCTGATGACACTAAGCCTTCAGAGGAGGATTTACTTTTTTTGTTTTTCCAGAAAACAGGAAAACAGCTTCTCAATGGCACAGATCTTGCTTCCCTCAAATGCTGCTACACTGCTATAAATAAGGAAAAAGAATGACCAGAGTAGGTCAGAGCACAAGCGCATCCAGCCAAGTGTTTTGCTCCAGTGGTGACCAACAGAGTGTGCTTTGGGAAATGTCTAGGAAGAGGTCAGTCCAAGAGCGCTGTGTCTTGAGCAGCCTCCAGCAGTCTGCAGCCCTGAGAGATGTTTGTGGTTTCTAGCTCCGACTGGAATTTTCTTCTATGAGCTTGCCTAGTCATTTTTTAAAGTTATGCAAACTTTAAGGATCTGCAAAACCTTCACTCAAATAGTCCCATGGTTCTCCTGTGTGAAGCTGTACATCTTATTTTGTTTGCAGCATATCACCTCCTAATTTAACTTGATGTTCCCAGCTCTTGCATTAAAAAAGACAGTGAAAAATCATTCTCCCTTCAACTCCCATCCCTTGGACATGTCTGGCTCACAAAACAGGGAGTGCCACAGAGACGCCTGGGCTAGCGGAGAGCAGAATTGCTAAGTCTGCAGTGGACAGTCTGATTTCACAGGGCCCATGGATACCCTCTTCCTCTGGTACCTACAGTGGGGAGCTTGGAGGGGAGCCTTACCTGTGTTATGGTCTGGTTGTAGATCCATAAGGGGAGGCTGGTGGCAGTCAGTGATACAAAACCCCTCTGCTGAAGTTATAGGGATTACTGACGGAACTTAAAACACACATCTCTGTCCTCGTGTCAATTTATATTCTTTGCTCTTGGACCTCAGTAAATATACACAGGCAAGCAAGCTGCCTGACCAAAGAGCTCCTTCTACTGTAGCCTGTTCTGGTGGATTTTATTACAAATACACTGATACTTGGATATATTTTTTTCTTGATTAACTTTTAATTCCTCTTCTTGGGATCTTTTAACAATGAGAGTCATAAGATTTCACTAAAGCAAATACAAACTTTTAGCCATCACAGGAAAACCTGAAAACAAGAGTTCTAAAGGCTTGCAAACCCCTCCCAAACCCCGGAGGAATGAAGAGGAAGCAAGCTTTTTTTCACTTACCACCATTATTATTTTTAAGTCGGTCTCATGATTTGAAGTGATGACGCTCCTCGGTGGCGTGACCAAACCTACACTATTCATCTGGACTGGAGGAGCTGGGAAGTTTTGCAGACGCCAGTGGGTGGCTGGCAGCTCTCATGCAGTGCCTTCGTGCCTCCTCCTCCTCTGCCTCTCCTGGCAGAGTGCGGGGAGCCAGGGCTCCAGCAGACATCCATGTTGGGTTTAGCTGGTTGTGGTGGGATGGAGGAGTCAGCAGACACACGGTCAGGCAACAGCTTAGCTCAATTTACCTGACAGAGCCCTCATGCTCTGCTCTGATGTTTCAACCCTCCTCCAGACATCCTGTCAGTATGAGGAAACACAAGCTCCCACTTGTACAGGAAGGGCTAAACCTGTTTTCAAGAGGGGTCAGTGCAATTAGGAGCAGTGCCCATTGCCTCTGGGAGCTGGAACCTGATGGTAAACTGCCACTGCAGACCTCCTCCTCCCTGCCGGCATGGGTCTGCTCTGGAACAAAACAGAGTTTTCCCCAGTTTTCCCCAGCTCCTGTGCAAATCCTCTAGATCACAGAATGCTGTTTCCATAGCACATTGCACTCCTAAGGGCTGGTTGCTTTGGCACAGGGATAAGATGAAATCAAAGGGCAGTACTTTCGTGTCAGGCAGCTCATTTCCCTGTTAACTCTGGATCTCCATCTTCTGCAGATGCTGTTTAAAGAGGTTTGCTCCATTGATCCTGTCTAATATCTCCTTGGAAGTTCTGAATGGAAAACATCCTGCTTATCTCTAATCAAAGCTGGGTTTTCTTTGCCTCTGGGCCAAAACACTGTGTGGCCCTTGCAGCAGTGGTGGATGCTGAGCAGATGTGGGGCTGCCCCTTGCCGTCCCAGGCATGGGGAGATCCTGAAACCAGCCCCTTCCCACTGTGCCACTGGCTGCAAGGTGTTAGGGGATGCAAGGGGAAATCAGAAAACCGCAATCCAGCAACTCCTAGCTGGTTGGTTGCTGACTGCAGCACAGTAAGTCTGAAGAGACATCTCTTTCCCATCTATTAAAATAGACACCAGCGCCAGCAAAAAAAAAAAAAGTAAAAATAAAAAAAAAATTGGGAAGTGTGACTCAAAGTGGGGGAAGGAAGAGGGATAGGGCTGATGGGTAGCTAGACACCCACATCAGGAGAGCATCTAGGCAGAGCCGCTTGCATCCTACTCTTGTCAACGTGATTTCAAATTGAACATATGCTTAAGTAGAAAAGGGACTGAGAGAATAGTTGGCTGTAGGAAGTTTCTGGCTCACAGCAATAAAAGGCACATGTTAAGGGTGTCCATGGGATAGACAGCATCAGAGTCCTCTCTACCCCAGGGCTTTTCTGTAAAGCTTTAACAAAGAGCATGAGGTTAAATAGATCCTGCTTTTCTTTCTCTCTTGTTACCCAAAATCAGCCCAGGACACCGGTCTGAGGGTGTCCCTCTGCCCTTGAGTCCTTGCCAGGCATGCTAGGCTGGAAACATGCCTCCAGATGGAGCAGGCTAGGAAAGGTAAGGAAATGCAAAGAAGAAAGAAATGGAAATGTATGAACGCCTCTATTTTGCTTATGTTTTTGCTGTCATTTAGACTGCTATAAAACAAATGTAAAATATTGTGATTCCGCTCTAATAACTTTTTTCATTCACTTACGCTGGCATAAATTTCCTCTGAGTAGAAATTTTTGTCAGAATCTGGTTGGGGCAGCTCTTTTTTTTTTTTTATTTGGTTGCAAAGAATGTATTTTCTCCCTAATATCTTTTCTTTTTCCATTAAAAAGTAATAACCGAACGTGGCCAGCCAAAGCCAGGTATTGCAGTGAAGGCAGTCCCAGCCAGAGAGCTGTTGTGTGAGGGGGACCCCGCAATACATTGGGCACTGAGGTGGAAGCCAAAGCTAATTCTAGCATTTTTCAGCCTAAATACTGCAGTTCCTTGTTAGCTGGATTAAAAAGTCAAAATTTCTGAGGAAAAAGGGCGTGACAGAGGAAGGGTTTTGGCTGAGTTTTTCCACAGGAACACCGTCCCCCCGACATCCCACCTCATACCTTCTCGTCTCTGCCAGGTGTGGTGGGGCAGTGAGTCACCCCTTCACCTTCTCCTTCCCAGGGAATGCTGTGGCAGGTACCCAACCTGGAAAAGCAGCTTCCCAGGAAAACAGACAAACGGACACCCCCCCCCACTTCCACCTGCCTCCATGGGCCAGTTTCACCAGCTCCAGAGATCACAGAATCATGGAATCATTTTGGTTGGAAGAGACCCATAGGGTCCAACCATCAGCCCTACTCTACAAAGTTCTCCCCTACACCATATCCCTCAACACCACATCTAATCTACTCTGAAACACAGTCAGGGATGGGGACTCCACCACCTCCCTGGGCAGCACATTCCAGTGACTGACCACTCCTGCTGTGAAGAATTTTTTTCCTAATGTCCAGCCTGAGGAGCAGGAGGGCAACCCATGACAAAGTAGGTGCCACCAGATCAGGATGAGGATGACTGGCAGGTCTGGGATTCAAAGCATAGCCTGTTCCCTCATGGCTGTACCTCCCTATTGTCCACAGTGCCCGATGAGGGCAGGGAAATCAGGATGAGCCTGCACGGTTTGGCCATAAAACCGGCTGCCAAGCCTGTGGGGCCAGTTTGGTTCTTCACAGCTGTGACAGGCCTTTGTGGGAGGGCTGTTGCTCTGGGGACACAAAGGCCACCGTGACTTTGGACAGCCGGATGTGAGCTGGCTGGCGAGGAAGGACAAGGCCCCCTTCCAGCCCTGAAGTGTTCGAGCTGTTGCTGGCCTGGTGCGGGGGACTCCAGTGCAAACCCTTCCCTGGGAGCAGCCCCAGGGAGGGTGAAGGCAGGGAGTCGGCAGCACAGGGGAAGCCTCCACGGTGTGTGGGGACAGAGGGACTTGGATGGGGGAAGTCTCTGCAGTGTGTGGTTCCCAGGGACCTGGTGAAATGAAGGAGGCATCTGTGGTGTGAGTGGGGACAAAGCTGACTTGGGTTTGGGCAGGAGTCCCCTCCCACATGGCTGCTTTGGGCTTCAGCTCCAGGACTGGGGGCACTGGAGGGGAAACTGAGGCATGCACGTCTTCCCCTCTGTTTGTGTCAGGTTGGACCACAACCCAGGGAGATGTGGGAAAGCTTGTGCATGCCCCAGGGCTCTGAGAGCCATTGTCTCTCCCTGAGCCTGACAAGGCATGTAGATCCATCCTCTTCTATCTGCCCTGCAGGGTTTCTGCCCGGAATGGTTAGGGTTTTCTTGCATTAGCTCATTTTTAACTTAGCAATCACCCATTTTTCCCTTGCAGTCACTCATTTTTTCCCATGCAATAGATAATTTTTTCCATGCAGAATAGGCTAGGGCTTGATTAGGCTCCAGGGCTTGCTGCTTGTCTGAGGCTCAGGAGGAAGAAAGGCCGGAGCTGCTGAGGGCAGGAGGAATTGCCAAAGCTTTAGGCTGGAAAGCTGGCATTAGAGCAATTGGAGAAAACACCAGGACTGAAAGAGGTTTTCATTTGGAGTCATGACTTGGAGGGGAACTGGGGAACAGGAAGGGACAAGAGGCTGTGCAAAGACAGTGATAGCCCTGTGGGAGGGTAAGAAGATGCCCACTGACCACAGAGGAGATGTTCTCAGAGAGACATGGCTGCAGCATCCCAAGGTGTCTTTTCCCACCAGGGAGCCAGCCAGCAGCAAGCAAAGGGAACACAGTGACACCAGTGGTCCTCAGTGCTGCCATCTGTGCATCTTGCCCTTGTCACGCCATGCACAGTGCAGGGCTCCTCTGTCCACGCCTCTGCTGCTGGATGTCGCCATTCCAAGTCCCCTGAGGTGGCAGGAGACCACGTTGCTCTTGCCAGTCACTGCTGCCATCACTGATCAGAGCACTTTGTAGCTGTCACCGTAGGTGCTGTCATGGCATCGTGACATTGTTTGCCAGCATTGTTAATAAGTGCTCTTTGCCGTGGATTCACTTAACAATGGGGCACAGCACCCGTGACAGGAGCTGAGGACTTGCCACGGCTGGAGCAGGGTTTATTAAGCAGCAAGAAGGGTCTATTGGGAAATGCCCAGGGTGGGGAATTTTCCAGGTGTAACAGAGGGCAAAATCCCCATTTTCCACTCCATGGCTCCTTTCCTGGAGGATCCTTTCCTATTCCTATCTGAGATCTCCGTAGCCTGCAACAGCCATGTGGGATGTGGGGCTGATTTCCATCCTGTACTGAAGGGCATTGAAATTGCTGAAACATTTGGTCGCCCAGAGAGCATTGTTGGACTCCCTGTGTCTCGCTCTTGGTGTGTGTTAGCCTATGGCAGTGGTGGCCACAGGACTTCCCTAGGTGATCAGTCCTGGGAGCTGGAACATGCCACCTCCAGGGACACTGAGGGGACGCTGTGGTTTTGCTCAACATTTCCTCTGCCTCCTTGGCCCCAGAAAGTTTAGTCAGGCAGGAGTGTCTCTGCAGTGCATACCTAAAGCACATGATGGCACTGCAGGAGCATAAAACCGCCTCAGCCTCCTCTGCAACTCAACTGGATTTTTAACCCTTCCGTGGAGGGGAAGCTGCTGCAGGTGTGGTGGCTTTCCAGGGACAAAGTGTGCATGAGAGTTTGGGGGGACGGCAACAGCCAGTGCTCTGCTGTCCCCAACTAGGGCAAAGCCTGGAGTCTGAGCTGCTGGCTGCTGCAGCAGGATCACCCCCTCACCCCTTGGGACTGGAGGAGACACAAGTGCATGTAGTGCTGCAACATGGGCTTGAGCGTGTGTTCCTGAGCTGGCATCTTCCAAAATGCATGCTGGATGCTTTATATAATGGTTCTTCACAGCTGTAGGGGAGTCCCTGGTCTTAGCATGCCTGAGATCATTCCCTCTCTCTGCATAGGCCCAAACAACCCTTCCCAAAGAGACTGGCCAGGCAGCAAGGCAGGTTTAGGGCTAATTTCAGCAGTAGCACCTTCAGACCAATGTGGACCAAATGCATCCATCTAGGTGCACCAAGAAAAGCTGCCCCTTGCACAGACCCCACTGCTGCCACATTGTCCGTCTTCACCTCCTGAGCTCGCCCAGGCAGAGATGGTCTTCAGATGCACACTGGTCGGAATCAAGCCCTGGTACAGGTCTTGCGTGATAATATCCTGCTGGCTGGCAGATGGGTTTTGGAAAAGAGCAAGTAAATTTGTTAGTTTGCTGGTTCCCAAAGTCACTGATCCCCTGGCCAAAACCCAGGGAGAGCTGTAGAGACAAGCAGAAAGTCTAACAGCATTCTATATAGCACATACTTTTTCCTGAAATAATCCCTGCAAGAGAGAAACTCTGTAAATATATCTGGATGTGACAATCTTGATATGTATCTGTTCTTATCTACAAAGAATTGAAGAGGTATAAACCCAGCAAGTTCTGCCCAAATTATCACCAGATCCTGCAGGTATCAAAACCAGTGTGATCCCTCCATAGAGGCTGTCTGGAATTACCTGGTGGACTTAAGGTAGATAACTCTGCTTTTCCGCCTCCTGTTGTCCCCGTAGGAGAAAGTTCTCTCTAGGGCTTTTTCCATAAGCAACAAAACATATATCCAGGAAAGAAAGCAGAGAATGAGGAGAAGAGGGAAAAGAAACCTCTTCCAAGAGAGGAGAGGGACAGAGAGGGTCTGGTTTCTGCAGCTCTCATTCGTCTCTCTGGATGGAGCACTCTTTGCTTGATATCTCCCTGTTGTAAATGCAGCTGATTGATTGATTTTCTTTCTCTTTCTTCTTTTGCACTTGTTTATTTTAATAAAGATAGGGTTTTTTTGTTTGGTTTTTTTTTTTTTTGAAACTGAAAGCAAAATGTTCCAGTGTCTACACCCACCCTCCTGGCACGAAGCGCTGATGGTTATTTCAGTGGTTATAATTTGATTTCTGCCTCTCCTGCTGGGCTGATGCAAGAGAAACAATATTTAGAGAAGATGATTTTTTTTTTAATTTTTTTTTTACTGAAGCAAGGGAGGCAGAGGCTGGGAATGGTGTGGGAAGAGGGAAAGAGAATCATCAAGAATGCACTCTCATTTTCCAGGCCATTTTTTTGTTTAAGTTTGCAGACTCTGATGGACAAAAATCACGGTATAGCTCAACTAATCAATTGCTTGCTGAAGAATGGAGAGTGCCTCATCTCTTTAGGTATTTTTGTGTTATTCTTGGTCTGCTGCAGTGACTCATTGTAGCTGCTCTGTGCCAATGATTTTGGGTTTGTAGCCTGAACTGTGACAATCTCCATTTTTCAAGTGGGGAAACTGAGGCACAGAGGCAGTAAATTGGCTCCTTCCCCTTTAGATTGCCTGTGCAGCCAAGAGCAGTGTCCAGCACAGGCACCGAGGGCTGATTTCCAAACCCAGGGTGTAGCGAGCACACACAACCCACACCACATCTCCAGCACCGCTCAGCTCCCAATTAAACGTAGACAAAAGGAGGTTTTCACTAGTGCTTAGCAGCCAGCCCTTCTTCAGTGATAACACTGAGCCACAGACTTTCAAAGAATTCAGCTGCTCCTCAGCTCGTGCCGTTTCTTGGGGAAAAGCGCCTGCATTTTGCTAAAAGGAATGGCTTTTGCTGTGCCAAAAATCTGACCCTTCATCTCTAGGCACAGAATTAAAAACTTGTTCATCACTTTTTTCTAGTTTTTAAAGGAGCAGCATCCTTCTTTTCCTTTTTTTTTTTTTTCTTTTGGTTTTTCTGGCATCTAGGAACAGGCCTAGTGATTGCTTCTGTGCATATCTGAAGATAATAGCTTTGCTAAATAATTTTTCCTCTTTTAAAATATATATCAAGATTGCCTGCTGCATAGTTTACGTTTCCTGCTGTGGAGACAAATACTTTAATTAAAATAGAAAAGAGGGAGGAAAAAAAAATATCACACAGAAAAAGAAAAAGCCTCTGTTAAAAGAACCCTAAAATACTTGAGAGAAGTAGAAATGGGCAAACGAAGGCCTTTTGCAACCAAGATGCATTTTGCATGAACGAGCACATATATATGCAGGCAGGTTTTGGGACTGTTTTGCTCAATGCAAGGAGGGAGGTGCTGGTGAAAGCCCCAGCTGGGATGAAACTGGATGAAAAAATCCAGTTATATTTCTATCAGGCAACAAGAGGTCTTTTTTCCTCAAACTGCTTGTCCTCCACCTCCTGCTCCTGTCTGTCTGCAGGACAGATGGAATGGCTTGGTTGTAGATAATCGTGTCTTGAGAATAAGACGGAAAGGGGATTTTCTACCTTCCTTGGTCCTGCCTCTCTCCTTCACTTCAGAGCAAAAGGTTAAATTAATCCCCTGCGGCTGCTGTATTTGATTATGGGACTCCTTGTACCTGCTCTCCTTCCCTTGGTTTAAGCTTGCCCCCAGGGGAAGCACAGCAGCAGAAAACAGTACGGAATTCCTACATATTCCAGCAACATTAACTCTAGGGACAGATGAGAGGGATGGGAAGTGCCAAGTACAAAATTGCTGCTCAGACCTGAAGGTTTTTTCCCCAAATCTAGTTAGGGACTCCCTAAATCTAGTTTTGCCTGCAAATTTTAGTAGAGCAGGAGAAAGGGAGATCCTATTTATAAGCAAAAGCACAGTGAGAGTCTGAAAGACTTTCCTGAAGGAATCGTGGTAACAGAACCCTTTCTGTCCTTATATTTATTTTTAAGCAAGGGAAGTAGCTTCTGAAGGGCCCCCACTCAGCTCACTCCCATGTCCACAGAAGGTCTGAAGCCAGAAGAGGTGAGCTATCTCTTTCTACACCCCTATCTTAAGATCTTTTGGGGAAACACTCCCAGCCCATTTCCCCTAAAGTAGATCCATCCACCCAGAAAACACCCTGCCTTCCTAAAGCAGCCCAGCCTCCCAGGGCTTCCCATTTAAGGCCAGTCCTCACTGCAGGTGCTGCCCACAGCTGGAGCTCCTTGGCTTGGCTAGAGAGACCAGCAGCTGCCAGCCTTGGGTTTCAGAGGGCAGTGGTGCTCCTGATGGGTGGCAGCAAGCAGAAGGATCAGCTTGGATGGATTAATCAGACCTGCAAAGGTCTTTTTCCAGGCCAGGGTATAAGGGGAAGAGGCTGGATTGAGAGCCATAGAGCACTTCTCCTGCTGAGCTGGGATTTGTGTCTAGCTCATTGAAGATAATTAGATGATCACCATCAGACGGGTAAGCTGAGCTCTCACTTTCTGCACCATCCCTGTAAGAGAGGAGCACGTTATTCCTGTTTTTCACCAGCCTGAACCAGCAACCGTCTCTGCTGTCCCCGTGTAATTAAGGCTGTCAGTCAAACCCAGACACCTAAACACTACAAACTCTGAGGCTTATGAGGATTGATCACAGGACTTTATTGCTTGGCAGTCAAAGCAGCACTTTACGTGTGCTCTTTTCCCTTGTCAGAGGAACAAATAGCAGGGCTGTGAGAAGGGGATGTCCCTAGGAAAGTGGTTAGGTGCCTCCAGTGCTTACTGGATATGCCAGCTGTGACCATGGGTCCTCTGCAGGTGGTGGGATGAGCTGCACTGATCCTGGTCACTGTTCCCCATTTCAGAGCCTGCTTCTGGGTCAGACTCTGGGTGGGACCTGCCTGTGGTGACAGAGAATTTGAGTGTTTATCTAACTGCCTCCAGCACCCAGCAAGGCAGTGAGTGAGAGAAGGACTTGACCCAGCATAGCTGCTCTTCTCTGTACGTGAGGGTCTCATGGGTCAGCAGACAGCGTGTGTGTGGGACCAGCACTGTAGGGACATCTCCCATGGCATGGAGAAGTCTAGGTTTGCAGGAGGGTCACCCAGCCTGTTTGCCCCTGCAAAAAGTGCCAGGTGAAAGCTTGTCAGCCTTGGTTTTGACCTGTGTCATCTCTGCTCTTTTGCAGGTTGAGCAGGGAGACAGCATGAATGCCCGATCCACAGCAGGGAGACTCTTTGACTTCTTTCAGAAGAAAAAGCTGGTGATGTGGCTCTGCATGGGTAA
This sequence comes from Jacana jacana, assembly GCA_013400555.1. NCBI lineage: Eukaryota > Metazoa > Chordata > Aves > Charadriiformes > Jacanidae > Jacana > Jacana jacana. The sequence goes on along the minus strand of VZTM01023775.1, from coordinate 7,749 downwards.
GAAAACCTCAGTGCATGCTGAGCCCTGTTCTCTCCCAGCCATGGTGTGGGTTGTAGCTGCGTCCTACTGCCTGTCAGTGGTATAATGGATCACTTCGTGCAACAGGGGATGTTTGAAAGCCCTCGTGGTTCCTTGCCCCCTGTGATATCCCAAGGAGCAGCCTGCTGACAGCTATGGAAAAAAAGGAGGGAGGGAGTCCATCCTGTTGATGTAGGATCCCAGAGCACACCCCAGCAGCGGCCGTGGCCAGGAGGGCTGAAGGTGCAGGGAAGAGGAGCCAGGCTTTGGGCCAGGCCAGCCCCACAGGGAGCTTCCTCAGGGGCTGAGGGCTTGTCTGGCTCAGGGACTGCCATAGCAAATCCCTTCCCCACTCTGCACTGTCACCATGTGTCATTTTACAGATTGGCATGAGCAATTGTGAGGACTGAGCTTGCAAGCGAGTGTCTGTAGCTGCTAAGAAAACGAATGCTGTGTTCACTGGGGTTTATCACCAGAAAATCCTATTTAATTTTGTCTAGCAAGGGGCTAACCCAAATACAACCACTTGGAGGCTCCAAACGCTGAAACAGGGTCTGCTCAGCTGCTCTGATGGCTGCAGGGGCTGGAGAGATGCTGTTGGGTGGGAGAGGTCCTATGGGCTGCACAGTGGGATGGCCCCAGCTGTAGTGTGGGGCTGTGGAGCTGCTCCGCCTGTGTCAGCCTCTCCATTGCCTTCTGCAGGTCTGTGCGGGCAGAGCTTGTACTTCTCTGTGATGAACTCACATGAAAGTCACGTTGAGTAAGTTATTTTTTTCTTCTTCCCTTTTCTGACCTCAGTGCTACTGTGGTCTGGGTTAGAAGTGGGGGACAAGTCATTACTGTGGAGAGAAAAGGCAACCACCCTTCCAGTATAAAACCAGGGTGAGAAACAGCTCACTGGATAATGTGAATCCCTGGGGACTTGGAAGACTGTGTTCTGCCTGGCCAGGGACTTCAGCGCAGGGCAGGCAGAAAACTAGCAGGATGAAGTGACATCAATGAGCCTGTGGATGCCTCAGCTAGACTGCAGAGGAGATTCCATGCTGCTGGTGGTCACTTCCAGAGAGCCTTGTGGACACGTGGACATCCCACAGTGCTGTTCATTGCCTGGCTTCATCTGGGTTTTGTTAGCTGCCTCTCGCTCATTTGGGGAATATTGCTGAGAGATGAATCAGTGGCTGCTGATGGGTGGAGACTGGCAGCCTGGGGTTTACGTGCAGACACACAGGAAAGGAAAAGGGGATCATTTCAGCTGACTGTTTCTCAATGGCATCTCGGCATCACTACAAGTGAGTCAACAGGCCGGCGGAACAATGCAATACACGTGTGTAAAATGCCCTCTGAAGGACAATCAGAGAGGACAAGATGCACTGTTGAACTGACTGGTGTGCAGTGAGGCTTTGTCATGGGTGTTGTGAGCTTTGGCACGAAGTGAATGAATAAATGAAATTGGAAACGTAGCTGGAATTCTGCCTCTCTCTCCTTTTGTGGATAAACAATGAAAGGATGAATAACCATTCCACAAACGTGTACAGAAAGAGAAACCACTGAAAAGGGAGAGGAACTGGAAGGCTAGAACTGGAGGGAAATGAGATTTTGCTGTCACTGGTGCTCAAAAGGTGGATTAGGAACAGCAGTAAGGACCGTATTTGAAAGATGTGGGTCATTTCTGGGAAGTACTTCAGGATACCTCAGTTGCTTTCCAAAGCTCTTCATTATGCAGCCTGCTTCAGCTGCCCTAGTCCTTGTGTCTGATAGTGCTGTGACTGCTCCACTCATCCCTCAACTTCTGCTTCTCTGAATCTTTCTTGGTAGGTTTGAATCTCACTGGAAGCCTTTCCTGACCAGCAAATACTTATGCTCGCTCATGGGCAGACCTTTTAAAGGAGAGCTTGAAGTTCTTTGGTTCCATAAACTGCCATTTGGGCTGGAGAGCTCAGGTATTGCAGTGCCCTGCCCTCAGCATTATCATGACTTGGACAGATGCTGTGCAACTGGAGAGCGCCCCCTTTATGGGGTAGCCTTGAATTTTGCAGAGGAGATGGAAATATAGCTGGGTATAGCCAGGGTGCTTTTGAGAGAAGGTCGGTGGTGGTGGTGGTCGAGGAGAGGGGCAATGCTTTAACTCCAGGCTCCAGCTATGCCAGGAGGGATGGTGAGGGGAAGGCTGACAGCAGTGCTCCCATGGATGGAGCAGGAGCAATTATGGCAGTTACCAAGCCCTCACAGAGAAAAGACGCTGAGTGGGTCAGTACCTTTTGCCTTTTTCAGTGTGAGGTATGACAGATCAGTTGCCAGTAACACTGGTCATACAGCCTTTTTTGTGGAAAAATGCCTCAGTTTGGACAGGGTTGGGCAGATGGGTGTGACAAGAGTGGTGTTTGAGCAGGCTCTCCCATGTGAAGTGTTCTGGTACTTTATGAAAGGATGAAACCTATCTCTTTAGAGTAGAAGAAAATAGGGGAGGTGGCCTGGTGGCAGTGGTAGGGCCACATACCTTCCCTGAAGATAACTCTTCAACTTCTTGTTTTCCAGTTCTCTCTGCTTTTGCCACATTGCAGCTTCTTCCACAGCAGGAGTTGCCTGGATCCTTTGGCCAGTATGAACAGTGGAGATGGGTATTGGAGGAGCAGACATGTGAGAGAAGTGATTGTTGGGTTAAGAACCCCAGTTCCTGCAGCTACTTGAAGTTTTCTCTCGCAGTGCTCAACTTCACAGCCTTCTCTACCTCTCACTCCTGTCACTGTTCACCTCCTCTCTCAGTAGGTTTCTCTCTCTCTCTCTCTCTCTCTCTTTTAAATATGCCCTTTCAAGCAGCTTTGGTACTGATGAACTTAAGCTGCTAGATCGCAGCTCCCTCCCTTTAACTTCTTTTGCACCCTGATCTCTGTTCTCGGTATTGCCCTGTCCCATCTATTTTCTCTTGCTCTAACTCTGTCCCAAGTGTGACAGTCCAGGGCTTAGAAAGTTGGGTGCCTTGCTCTGTTCTGCCTGCCCACATTCAGAGAGAGCAGAAAGAGAAGTAGACAGTGGCAGCTGTTGGCAAATGCTTTCATTTGGGCCCTTATTCTTTCATTTAATTCATTAGAGGGATTTTCCTGTGTCCTTTGATTCTTCCTCTCTACAATATACTCCCAGTTACCACTCTGCTGGGTATCCACACTTGACATTCTCTCCATTTCTTTAGTATCTTATGTCCTATGTCTAACTAGAGATGCCTAACAATTTTACTGTCAAGTTCATGGCACTGCATTGCCACATGGTCACTGAGGTAAGACACATCTGTCTAGGATACACCTGGAGTCCTTCTAGTCAGGGCTCCTCTGATGCCACCCCAGGAGTTACCTGGGAACATCAAAAAGGCCCTCAGGGATTGATGATCTAACCTGGTGGAGACACTTATCAGAGAACGATTTAATGTCTTGTAATCTATTCTTTTGCCAGCTTATGGTGCCAGAGGTGCATAGTGGTCGGCAATGGCTACTTCGTCCATGGCCAACGCTTTGGGAAAATGACTGACTCTCACCCTGTTATTATAAGGTACTGAATCCTTATTAGAGCCATAACAATTAAGCAGAGACTGAGGATTATAATGTGCAAGTGACTTTCTTGATTGGCAAACATAACGTCTAAGATCCATCAGCTTTCTTGAAGATCACGGTCAAGCACAGGCACTACAGGAGCCAGAGTTTGTACCCCTTGCTGACAGATGTTGTACCTGGGAGCTGGACAGCCATTTCCAGTTCAGTGGAGTGGCAGGCAATCCCTGGCTTACAGAACTATGTGCATTTTTACTCTGACTTGAGAAAGTGATTTAATTTCTCTGTGCCTCACTTCCCTATTTGAAAAATACTGGTTGTCTGCCACCCCTGTCTGCCTTTTTATTACAAGAGAGGACTTACTGTTGTGTGGGTGTGAGGTGCGCCATAATGTGGAACCAGGCTGCTGGGTTGGGCCATAATGTGTGTTGGTGGCATCAAGTGAGTTTATGCAGGCAGTCACATACCTGACAGCACACAGCTGCCTCCGTGGTGGGGAATGAGTGGTACCAAAATTGGACAAATTCTGTCTTTGATTCTCAGATTAAATGATGCTCCAGTAAAACAGCACAAGAAAGACGTGGGGGAGAGAACCAGCATCCGTCTCTTCTTTCCTGAATCGGCCCTGCCCGACCCTCTGGAAAACAATGACAATGATACACTGATGGTGTTTGTCCCGTTCAAGCCCCTGGATTTCCTCTGGCTAAGGGAAGTATTGCTGAAAACAAGGAATAAGGTGAGATGTCTTTCATGAGGGGAAGTTGAAACCAGGTTATTTGTAGTGACATATTCAATAGCCCTAATAATCATGTATCTTTCAGATATTTAATGAGCTGCATAATGCACCTGAGACCTTATTTTTCACTAATTAGAAAGACTTCAGTCTCAGCCACACTGGAGACAGGTGTATGGGAATGAGTAGAAAAGATCAGCCATCCTCTATTCCTCTGAACCCTCCTGTGTCCAGCTGAGCACCCAGCTGGAGCAGTAGACCATGACTAACTTGGGGGTCTTCATCATGGCCCTGTCTGCTATGCATGCCCATGCCTCAAGTATCTCTCTGCCTTTCTCCTGCAGACAAAGGTGGGGTTTTGGCGCCAGCCCCCCCAGGAATGGAATGGGAAGTTCTCCCAGCTACGGATTCTCAACCCATATGTCACCTACGAGGCAACATACAAACTGCTGCAGCTGAATGCGTCCAGTAGGGTATGATACCGCACTGGGGTGCAGACAAATGAGCACCGGTGTTCTGTGTCCTGCCTTACACCATACCATTTCAGTGCCATGCAAGGGGAAGGAAAACCTTTTCATTACATTAGCCAGTCCCTTCCCCCAGTAAATGCAGTCTTTTCCTATAGCACGGTGCCTGAGGCCCTGCTTCTACCCAGGAGAGGCAGACTTTTCCCCATCTGTCACAGCACTGCAGTGTTTCTCTCATTCCAGTCTGCCCATTACCCCTTGCCGTTCACATTCCAATCCCTGCTTAGATTTGCATTTCTGTCCATAGTTCTAGACCCCAGAAAACCAGGTTCTCTAGTGACGAGCAACTCTGCCTTATAAGCCCTTTCATACATGTTCCTAGGCTCTCCCTATCTGAAGACCATTACTGATAATTAGTTGCATAAAATGGGAGGAATTTGGGTTGGCATTCCTTAAAATGCACTGTTCTCACAGATCTCTGGCCTGAGGCTGGCTGTTATGCCCACTGCTTCTGGAGTGCAGTTTTCCCCTCCGCTGCATGATGGAGGATTATTTCATTAATGAATCTAATGATACTTTGTCTTTGGTCCTGATGATCTTTCTGATGGTGCTGTGCAATCTTTAATTAAATTTAAGCCTGCCAGGCACTATGAGGATATGTTTATAATCTGCAACAAGCGCAGGAGGCCTGGTGTGGTAAAATAACCTTGTCCAAGGTCGTGCACTTGCTCTTGGCTGGGGTTGGGATTAGATGCCAGGTCTCCTGACTGCTGAAGCAACGGTGGAAAAAAAGCAATACATTTCCCTGCTATAATGTTTGGAAAGCGCAAGGCGAGGAGTGCAAAGTGCTTGGTGAGGCTTGGGGGGGACCAGAGAAGGTGCTGAACTGCTCAGGAGTGTGGTGGGTTCACTGCTCAGTCACCAGGCTGTTAAGGCAGTGTTTGATTTTTGTCCTGGCCGTGTTAACTTTGCATGAGCAGAAGGCTGTTTTGTAGCCCACAGGCCTGGGACAGAAATTTAATACGTGGATTAAAAGTGAAGTATCACACAAGGATTGCCAGCAGGGAATACACATGGAAAAGACAGGGCTGCAGAGACCTTGTACAGGCTGTGTCACAGATGTGGGTTTGTTAAACACTGCGTTGATTTCCTCCATTTAAGGCTTTTTGATTTCCAGGGAACTCTATGTTTTATCAACCCAGAGGTTGTACGTTCACGAGACCTCATCTTCTGCAGCACCTTTATGCTCCTTGGTTGAGTTTTGGGAGTGCTCTCTGTGCACCTGCCCTGTTCTATTAACATTTTTTTTAATGCTATATCGCATGTGGAAGGAGCTACTGGTCCCAGCTGCAAAGGTGTTGCTGGTGTCAGTATTGTAAAAGTGTAAGTCTGAAATCCTAAACAGATGTTGTCTCTTTTCTCTTCCCAGAGATATGCCACCACGGGAATCATTGCTTTGAACTTAGCCCTCCATATGTGCCAAGAGGTCAATATTGCAGGCTTTGGTTACCCTGGAAACCATGACAATACTACGCCAATGCACTATTACAATACAGGTTGCTCACGGAAAGAAGAGGTGGGAAATTACTCCCCTTCAAACTAAGGTGTTCTCCAGAGGAAAACCTACTGGGCGAAGCTGGGAGTCAAGCAGCTGAGAAGTCTGGTAGCTGTTGCTGATATCACCCATGGAAATTCCTGCTGGGATATACCAGGGGGACACGATGGGACATGCTTTGTTCTCAGACAGTAGCTTGGGCACAAATGCTGGCACCTTCGGGGTGCTTTTCATCTGTCCTAGTTTGGTGATGAGAGTCCTGTGCAGTGAAGTCCTGCCAAGGGGCTGCAGTCAAAGAGGGGCTCAGCAGGATCCAGTGCATTTTGGGCAGGATGAGGGGCACTGCAAGAAATAATCGATAACTTTGCCTCTCTTGTCCCTGCAGCTCTTTCAGCACAATATCACCGCTGAGAGGAACTGGCTGCTGAAAATGATTGAACTGGGGTTGATTGCTGACATAGCCAGCCCTTCCTTCCAGGCCCAGAACAGCTGAGAGAAGACTTTGCTGCTTGCTCTCCACTCCAGACACCACTGATGATCCCAGTTTTGCCCTTCTTCCAGATTATTTTGAGCAGGTCGCAGAATGTCCTGTTGCATGTGAGGTGGGAGATGGATCCCTGAGATTCAGAGCATTTGTCCTTTCCTCTTTTGGCTTCTGGTTTCCACTGTTTCCACCCTCCACTGACTGCTGTGGTGGACGGTGGTGGGTTGCACAACCCTTCTGCCTTGGGTAATTCCTCTTTTGTAAACAGCCACCCTGTTCACCAGTTATTTGTGAAAAGCACCAAATTGAGAGGCTAAGCTGGTTCACAGCCCCTGAGGAAGGGAGTGATGACTGCCACAGGATTTCCAACTCCTTCCTAGGCAGATTGAGTGAGAGAGACTTATACCCACCACTTTGGAAAAGTGCCAGGTTGAACACTCAGATTTGGGACAACAGTTTTCAGTGTCTTGCTAATTGTTGGGAAATGTGAATGTCTGCGGGAAACAAGAAATGTTGCTTCTTTTCTGTTCTTGTTCTGTCTGAGATTAAATGCACTTCTGATTTCAAAGAGTTGGCACTGTATTGTGGGAGGGGGATTTCTGGTCAAGACAGGTGAGATTTCCCTTAGCATCTCCTTGGAGATCTTCTGGATTTATGACCCATGTAATCCCCTCTTTTTTTTTTTTTTTTTTTTTTTTTTTTTTTTTTTTTTTTGTCTGGAGGTTTCCATGTCTTTTCTATCTTACTCTAAGCATGGAGCCACTCTGCCAAGCCTACATTTGAGAAGCCCCCTTAAGTCCCTACTTATCTGTGGCTGGCTCAATGTCACATCCCACCTCTGGGACCACACCATCCTCTACCATTCCTTTCAGGATGCAGTTATGTCCTATTTCCCCTTCTGTACTTCCCACATTGCTACTTCCTACCTGACCTGTGTCCTGGTTCCAGGAGGG